>JAOWBW010001084.1:177343-455515 GCA_026119855.1 Campanula takesimana
GAAGCTTATGAGCTTGAAGGAATGATCAAAATACAACCCGCACCTACCATATCTCAAACCCTTGCCCTTGTTGCTCAAGAGCAAACCAGAAACAATTCTCCCAACAGGACATTTACACCCTTGTGAGTAATGCCCTGCAAAAGCTTAACATTACCCCAAAACAAGAATCAAAACCCATTTCTCAAGAAACATCCCAAGTTTAATTTCAATGGCTATCAGAAATTCCATGAAACACCAAAAGAAAGCATTTGAAAGAAAATACAGTCCTTCACCTTCCCACTCAACTCAAGAAGTTGTGAAGAAAAACATTGAGTGTTACAACTGTGGCAAACCAGATCACTATGCTGCAGACTGCAAGGAACCTAAGAAACCAAGAGAAAAACTAAAAAAGAATGATATATTCTAAAAAGCCATTCACAGCTCTAGGTGCAATAGCTACAATTGTGTCAAGGCTAAGAATGACAAAAATAAAAAACAAGTCATGCTTGCTGATTCTTCTAGGTTCAGTGATGAAGAATTTGAATCATCTGACTCAAATAGTGATGAAGAAGAAGCTCTATTGTGTTTGGTTTGCACAAGAATGTGAAGAATCAAACAATGAAGAGGATCTGGAAGCTTAGCTGCTGCTGAAGAATTTAAAGAGGTACATATTTTAACTCTCTTAACATTGAAGGTTTTAAAAATTTGGTTTGTACTCTCTTAATCCAAAAAAAAAACAAGACTCTAGCTTTGCTGCCCTCATTACTGAAAACGTTGAACAATCCAAAACTATTGAGAATCTCAAATCCTCAAACACCACCCTTGAAACCACCAAAAAGGATCTAGAGGACAAATGTCAAAAGCTTAAAAATGACATATACAGCTTAACAGCTAAGACTGACTGTTCAAAATCTTAAAAGGATAATGAACAAGAAATGAGTAACTTGAAGAAAGAAAACAATGCCCTAAAAAGCAAAATTGATTCTGGAACAAATCAAGCAATGCTGTCGCGCCCCGTACCCGTGGTCCTACTTGGCCCCACGCTCGGGACACAATCGGAAAACGTCATAAAACATTTTAGGAAAAATTTTCGAAATGTACTTTCATAAAAGTTTCATATAACCAAACACATTTACTTGAAACTTGATTTCATTTCCACATAAACAAACTTTCAAAATCCAAAGTACTTAGCCATAAGGCTTACACACTTTACTTACAAATTTACAACTCACCAACATGTTCCAAAAATAGGTGATACAAAGATGAAGTCACGGGTACACTACCCAAAAGGTATACATTTACATAATGTAGCCTTTACATAACACATATCCCAAAATGTCTTACCCAAATCACCACCTCGACGTCCTCCCTTGTGCAGTGACCTATCCCCTGGGCTCTCCTTTATCTAAAACAGTAAACAAATAAGGGTGAGAATGAATCTCAGTAAGCTACTAAAATGCAACTACGTTACATGCTGAAATGATACTCATAATTGAACAATGTCAATAAACATTCACATAGCACGTAACATGATAGGCAAGCCAACTCATCTTTCCACACGTAAGGTGGAAATAAACACTCAACTGTGGATACTGAGCCAAGGTTCTCGAATCAAACATATAACCATCTGAGAGGTATGAACTGAGCAGCACCAAAGGGCTGAAACCGGTTCATGAACCAAACAACAACAACAACAACAACAACAACGGGGGAAAATGACACAAAGTCATAACCCAAACGGTGACTAAACTCACACAAAGGAGAGCTAGCCCAAACCCAATCCGTGGCCCAAGGAAGGGGGTTAAAAATGGAAAACCAATGGTAGAAGCCTTACAATGAACTTGGCTCGTGTGCCATTATAATCCCTACTGTTGGGTATGCTTATCACTTAACCCTCCTACTTTTGTTAGAATTGATTGATACCATCACCTATAAGTATTTTTACGGACTTTAGGACCTCATGTAAAGAAGTTTAGAACTTCAATTTTTAGCTAAGTCATTTTTATAGTATAGGCTTAGATGATAGGACTTGAAGCTCTAAAGATCGAAGATCACCTAAGCAAGGATTCATTTCGCTACGCAGAATATTCTTTGCGCAGGTCGCCACTGCGTATAGATATCTTTGCGCAGACCTTGACCCTGCTCAATTTTCAAGATATTTCTTCCTAAACTCTCAAGAGATCTCTTTGTGAACAAGCATGGTGCGCATGCTGCTCATGCGCTGAATCCATGCGCGCCGGAAATGCGCATGCCTTTGTGCGCGGACACAACCTTGGTCAAGTTCCTCATCTCCTGATCTCACATTCTAGAAAGTTTGGAAACGCTTAGAAGATGCACGCTTATTAAAAAGCTGAGGTGTGCACAAACGACAAAATAAGCACACTCAGCAAAACCATTGGTGGAGACATGCTTCAAAGAAATTTTTCAAGAGAAGACAGCTGTCAACCTTCTAGAAGAAGCTTTTGAAACTGGTCTTCATGCTCAGTCTCCAACGGCTCTATATACCTGCGCACCAATCATATTGTGCCAGGTCATCATCTTTGATCAGAGCCCCAACGGCTATAAAGGACAACTGCGCGCCAATCATGTTGTGCCAGCTCATTGTCCTTGCTCAGAGCTCCAACGACTATATTCAAGCTCTCAGCTATAAATAGCCTGCTCATCTTCATTTCCAAGCTGCCTTTTGATTTAGCCCTTTTCATCGGCCCTTGATCATCACCTTTGATCAAGCCCTCTTGTTGGCCACTATGCTTCAGAGCTCGAGTTTCATGCTTCACTGAGAAACCATGAAGATCTGAAATCTGCTGCTTAGTTTTTCCAGATTCTTTAGAACAGCCTTCAAAATCTTCAAACCTTCAAAACTCCTGCTCATATCACAAAGCCTATATCACCATAATTCTTGGTGCTCTTCATCTTTCATATTCATAGAGCCCAGAATTTCTGTCACACACACACCTCTTGAAGTTTTGATTATTTTGATCTAACTTCTTGAGATACACCGGTTTAGTCTAGGATTTGTTCTTCATAGATAATAGATCTTGAGTTAGTATTGAGCTCAAATGTTGTAATTTGTAATACTCTCTCATATTATAAGATCTCCATTAGAAATCCAAGACTAACCATCTTGGTAGAGGATGTAGATCTTTCATCGATCGAACCTCTCCAAATAGCGTATTCATTACTTATTGCATATTCCCTGCTTAACTTTTTATGAACTGCTTTGTTTGATCTTTCAGATTGCCACTCTCAGATGTTGTAATTGTTATTGCTCATTTGCCTTAGAATCCCATTTTGCGCCACTCTTTAGCCTCATACTTAGCGCGTGCGTTTTTATCTCTGCGCAGTATACCCTGCGCAGAGCTGCTTTAAATTTCCGCTGTGCATTTCACACTCTCTCTGCGCGCTATACTTACCTTATTTGAGAACTGTGCGCATAAACCATTGATTTGCAAAAAGGGTTTGAAAAGAATTTTAAAACGCTATTCACCCCCCCCCCCTCTAGCATTTTTCATACCCTTGTTGCCCTCTGGGACCAACAAGTGGTATCAGAGCAAACACCTTCATAAAACATGTTTCTGTTTTTCAAGCTTAACAGCTTGGGTGCCGATTCAATATGGCTTCAAATCTAGGGCAATGGCTAACTTTTCACATATTCCTGTGCCTGCTCAAACCTCATATCAAATTTAGAAAGCTCTCCAAACCTGGTGGATCCTCAAGCAAAGATCCGTATTCTCTCTCATAAAGACTCAAAGAAAGATGACTTGGTTTTATGCAGAAAGCCAAGACATTACGCTTCAATGCTCCTTCAAAATTTGAGTACAAGGAAAAGCAACCCTGCGCACAAAGCATCAAAGCAGTGCAGAATGGTTGATGAAGAGAACTGCGCAGAGAAGGAGCTAAGGACTCGGAGACTTGGCACTGAAGACAACTATGCTAACCCTGAGGATGGACTACTCTGCTTAATGGCAAATGCTGACAATGATTCAAAAGTTGTTTCTGAAATGGAACCTGAGCATGCGTCAAGGACAATCAAAGAAAGATCCCTTCACTCTAGTGGAAACGGGACACTTTCACCAAGCAGACAGAATGACAAGCACCTATCTGCCAGGGCCAACTTGACAGAAGCTGCATCATCACCTGATCTTAAAAGATAACTCTGCTGTAGAGCGCAAGTTAATGTTTCAACAAGCAGAAAAGATCTACTTCACTGCGATCTCTCAAGCTCAGTTGATATCGACAGTGGATTCTAGACACTACTAGAGATGTCAACACTCTTAAAGGTGCGCACGAAGGGAGAGATCACTCAGTAATATATGGTGACAACAACAAAGGGCAAATAATTGGATTTGGACTAATCATAAAAGATTAAGTCTCAAGCAACCTGCTCTCCATATCACAATTATGAGACAAAGTTCTGGAATGCCATATCACTTCAACGCTATGTTACATCAAAAATGGCGTTTCTGGACTAACTTTGCTCACAAGGACTCGTAAGACCAATTTCTAATCTATTTGATCTTACCGCTATAATTTCTATTTACTAATCCTTGTTTTGTAGCAATAAGCTTAAGTGAAAGCAGCTAGCAATGGTATAAGCACCATGCCAGCTTAGTAAGCAACCTGAGCAGTTTTCCTCCAGCAAGATTGCTCCGATGTCAAAACGCTTACATCCGCTTCACCTCATATGTTTGGACCGCTCACTACCGCGAAGCTTTGGACCAACCTGTGGTATCTCTATGATATCCTGGCTGTTCTCCTTAATCTCCAAACATAGAAGACATCAATAGAGTTCGACACTTCAATGGAACAGAATTTATGAACAACGATGTCGCTAAATATTGTGAGAACCAACAAAGAACCAACAAATGGTATCGATCACAATTTCTCTGCTGCTGGAGTTCCTCAACAAAATGGCGTTGTGGAAAGAAAGAATCCCACGTTGATTGAGGCTGGAAAAATAATGATAGCAGAAGCTAAGCTTCCAAAGTATTTCTGGGGAGAAGCTGTCAACACTGCTTGCTTTACTCAGAATAGATCCCTCATCAACAAAGCCTACAACAAGACTCCATATGAGCTATGGAGAGGAAGAGCGCGCAACATTGCTTTCTTCAAAGTTCTTTGGCTGCAAACGCTATTAAGGAAAATTCGACGCCAAAGCAGATAAAGGTATTTTCGTTGGGTATGCCAATCAGTCTATAAGCTTTTCATGATCTTAATAAGATAAATCTCGTCATTTTAGTATCTGTACATGCTACTTTTTGATAAGCATTCTCTCCTTGAGCCACATTTGGCTCCCAATGATTCTGATGACTCTGCTGAGCCTTTTAGACAGGTGCGCAGTAATTCTATTCCTGCGCAGGACATAGATCAAGCAGATTCAGAATCAGTCCATATCATGCGCATACTATAAATGCTGCGCCTGAAGTTGCAACTCCTGATGCACAAACACCTCCTTCTGCGCATGATGTTTCTCCACTTCAACAAATCACCTTTGATGATCGTGATGCTGAAGTAAATAAAATACCCATTGATCTTCGTATTCCTATCATCACAATATAGGGATTCGCACATCGAGAGCATCAAACTTTGCGGTGTAGCATTCGTTTATCTCTCATGTCGGATCAAAGAAGATTGATAGAGTGCTCCATATTCTAAGATGAATTGATGCTATGCAAGAAGTGCAAGAAAAGCTCAACCATTATTTAGCACTTCAATGGGTGTTCGGAAACATGATGGATGGGAATGGAAGAATCACAGAATCAAAGCAAGAAAGCTTTGTATGGTCTTAAGCAAGCTCCAAAAGCATGGTACAATACGCTATCAAAATTCCTACTAGAGAAAGGCTTCAAGTTCGGTAAAATCAATACAACTATTTTTATTGCTAAGTATAATGATCACTCCTTACTCATTTAAATTTATGTCGATGATATTATATTTGGTTCTACTAATGAGTCTCTTTGTAAGCGCTTTGAAAAGCAAATGAAAAGCTGGTTTGAAATGAGCATGATGGGAGAACTCACATTCTTCCTCGGGCTTCAAATCATGCAATTAAATGATGGCATCTTCGCAAATCAAGTCAAGTACACTAGGAACTTAATCAAGAAGTTTGGACTTGAATGCTAAAGCATACGACACTCCAATGGCCACAAGCAACAAATTTAACAGACTTAAAAGGTAAAGTTGATCAGACTATATCTAGGTATGATTAACTCTCCTTTATCTTCTGCTAGCTGGCCAAGATATTATGTTGACTGGATATATGCGCACTATCACGCTAATTCTTCTGAAGCACACATAACTGCTGTAAAAAGTATTAGATATATTTTTAGCTCTGTTAACCTTGGACTTTGGTACACCAAAGATTCGAACTTTAAACTTGTAGGTTATTCAGATGCGGACTACGCAGCGTGCACAATTGATAGGAAGAGCACAAGTGGAACTGGTTATTTCCTTGGAAATCGACTTAGCATGGGCAAGCAAGAGACAAGCTGCTGTGTCCATCTCCACTACTGAAGCAGAATATATTGCCGGTGAAAGCTGCTGCTGCCAAATCTTATGGATGAAGCAACAACCTGTGGACTATGGGATTCATGATAAGAATTATCCAACTCTCTGCGATAATATGTCCACCATAGCAGTTTTTTTCAATCCTACCAAGCACTATTATCAAGCTCATCAACATCTAATATCATCTCCTCAAGAATTAACAAGTGATCTCTTGAAAGGAGAAATGGGTATGCTTAATCTTAGCTAACTTGTCCACATAATTTATTGACACTAATGTATTTGCTTGATAAAGTGTGCAAAATAGGTTAAGTTTCATGCGCCCTATGCAACTCCTACGCAAACAACTGTCTGCGCATGAAACAACAGTTCTGAGATTTATAGAATCTCTGCGCTATCAATGCGCTGCGCATGACTATCCATGCGCAAATCATCATGGACCGCAGGTAAGTGTTCTATTCATTAGATTTTGCACATAGGTCCTTGACTGAAAAGTCAACGCTGAGTCACAAGGGTACTTGTGTAATTCAAATTTTCCCGCGCTTTTATTTTTTGAATTTTCTTGGGAAATTACCTTTTTACCCTTGCGCATGTCCCATTGTCATTTAATGCAAACTGCAATTAATGACAGCGCGTCTCACGTATATCTGCTCTCCATTTAATGAGGAATGTGATGCGACAGCCGTCAGCCTCTTTTCGCTGACACACGCACGCACAAAGACTGCGCACGCGCATTCCCCATTTGGCCACGTCACTCTGCTAACGTGCGCCCGTCCTTTCACTGACTCACCATTTATGAGGAAGTCGACTTGACAGTGACCGGCTTAGAACTTCACAAGCACACGTGCACATAGGCCTGCGCACGCGCGTTCCCTTTTGTGACACGTGGTATCGCTATCCTGTGCCACTGCACATTTTCTCAAACTTTTATTAGCTATCGTGCGCCTAACTTCTCCTTCCCTACTTAAACCGCTTCTCTCTCTACTTCTCTCTTCCCTCTAAATTTCTCACTCTCTTTCTAACCTCTGCTCTAAACCTTCATCTCTCATTTCCTATTCGTTATCTTCAACCTTAACCTTACTTCTTTCTAAACCATTTCAATGGCTCCTAAGAAAACTAAAACTCAACCAGAAATAATCATCTCCGACTCTTCTTCGCACTCTGGAAACTCTCACGAAGAAGAAGTAGAACGACAATCAAGGCATCCCACCGTCAAAGACATGGTATGTTTCACTATAACTTCTTATTTTTCCGCCATTGTTGTTCTTAGAGGTCTCAAGACTCCCTTTTTCGATTTCTCCCTTATTTGCTGATCATTTTTGAAATCGATTATTGCGTTGTGTTCGTATTTGCCTGATCTATTCTTTCATGTAGTTTATTTCATGATCAATGGTCTCTACATATGTTTTTCGTCAATTTCTGAGCTTCGTAAGTTCCTTAGCAGTCGAACCGTTTTTCTGAATTTCTGAGTTTGTTTTAATGTCGTTGACCATACTTTTTACACGGTTGACTTCGTCCTGTTCACGCCGTCATTTCGATGTACTTTTTGTTGAATTTTGTCAACTTTTGTTTTTCTGTGTTTTTGGGTGTTCTTCATGTTCTTAATTATTTTTTATATTTAGTCTATTATTCACCCTCCCTTTTCTTTATGCTCTGCGCATAAATTTCCTGCGCATATAGTTATATCTATTTCTCTGCGCACACTTCTTTACTAATATTTATTTTCTGTGCGCACGATCCCTCTGCGTATGCATTCTTATTTATTGCGCACCCTCTATTTTCTGCGCATAATTTTTTTTCATGGAACTTGTGCCAAGGTGTAACACCCATCGAATTTCCTATTAAATATTTGACATACTTGTTAAATACTTGAACTTGCATATTATGTGTTAGTTTTACTTGGGTTAAAGTTTTAACTGCTTTAGAATATTAAGGTGGTTAAATATTTAGTTTTGACTTTTGGGTCATTTGTGAAAATTGGACTTTAGGGGCCTTTTTGTTAAAAGTGAAACTTGAGGGGCCTACGTGTCATTTTTGAAACTTCCAAGTATAAACTTGTTTGGTTTCCTTCTCTGGGCATTCTTCCCCAAATTTCTTACGTAGACTCCCTCTGTTCTAAAAAGCTAGGTTAAAAGTTTTCCCTATTCTCGACTCCTCGAGTTTAATTATCCCTCCGTTCTTGATTCCGATCCCGGATTAATATTCGTGGCGTTGAATAGAGTGTTCCAGGCCGAACAGAAATAAGTTTGGGTCAACTTGAATTTTGACTAGGTAAGTTATTAGCTCCCCCTTGCTTGTAATAACATGCATAAATGTTATTCTCGATACTTGTGAATGTTAATTTTGTGTCTGGGGTGATTTTTGTGGTACTTGTAAATTTGGGACAAAAGGAGTAAAATTCCCCTGTGTAAAATTATAAAAGGATTTGGAAAGATGAGTTTGAATGATGTTATGCCTTTTCTGGGAATGTTGAATTTGTTAGGAAATGTTACTCCTACGTTTGGAACGGAAAATATTTCAACCTGGGAAAGAATGAAAATTTCGCATTTTAGTACACTGTGCGACCGCACAAAAATGAGTGTGCGACCGCACATCTTTCTGAAGGATTTTTCAAAGAAATTGACATGCTTGTGTGCGGCCGCACAGTCCATTGTGGGCGACCGCACAGTTGTCTGAAAAACAAAGATTTTGTTTAAAGTTTGTATAAAGTTGGAAGTAACCCTAGTTAAGGTATATAACCTTAGTATAAGATGTCCTAGTAAGTGTTGTGATACTTTAGGGGCATCAGACTTGGTCTTAAACATGTATACTCATTGAATTAAAATGAGAACATAAGTATAAGAGTAGTATCTCTTCTTTATGTCTTGAAAGTGCTATGAACAAGCACTAATGTGTTATACTTGTTGTGAATCCAATGATTGTGCACCTTAGAGGCATTAGCATAAGGTCTTAGACTTGAACATCCTAAGATTAGGATTGGGATTTGGTAAGAGTAAATGTATAACTCTTATACTTGTTTGAATGTCCAAAGATTGGAAGTTATAACTTGAAGTATAAGACATTAAAAGCTTGTACGTGATTTGAATATCCAAAGAATTGGATTAAGACTTGAATATAAGATAATAAAATCTTGTACTTGACTTGACACCAATACATATGTATGGTAGTGAACTAGAAAGTGCTATAAGTAAGCACTAACGTGTATGAGACATGTTCTTGTTGTGTATATGCAAACATTGCATACATTTTCTTGATACAAGGTGACTTCTTGATTACTTGAAGCATGTTCCTTGTTGAGCTAGTCCACTACATTTGGCTTAGTTCCTCTCCCGTTGTTCAAGTAAATATCTACTTGTACTTTCTTGTGTGAGTCCAGCTGGTTCTCCTTGCTTATTCGAAAATGTATAGGTTCACGCTTGTCGCGAGAGCTGGGGTTTAAGTGACAATCGGGTCCCTATGTATTTCCGCCCGACCCCTTACTACCGGCCATAGTAAGGGCATAGCTTCCTTAGTTGGAGCAATAAGCCTGACTTAAGTGAATGCTAAACTCCCGTCCCGAACACCTCATGAATAATCATGAGTACTGATATTGAGAATGACACTGGTTACCGGGTCTTCTGATATATGCTGAATAATCAGTTCCTGTTATTGATCGTGATGTCAAAGTAATACAAGCTTCGACAACAATGGTATTCTTGGGAGGAATAAGGAAGGAAGAAATATCCTTATAACTTGCTTGTTTAGCTTATGTGCTACTTGATGAGTGGATTATCCTCTCATATACTTGTTACTTGATGATACTTGAGATATGATTATTTGAGTATATACTTGAATTGCATGATAACATGTCATGTAGTTGCATCTAATAGCTTACTGAGATTTATCTCACCCTTTATTTGTTCCCCCCCCAGGAAAGGAAGGATAGTGCGCAGTGAGGCTCGACATAGTTGGGAGCTTGCTTCGCAGGTCGTGATTATTTTGGGGCTTGTGTCCTTTTACACTTGGTGAGGACGATGTATTGAGTTGTATAACTCCTTATTTTGGGGTAGACAGTCTTGTTTAGTTCTTGTTGTCACTAGACATCTTGTATAGTACTCTTAATGCCAGCTTATGTGCTAGGCATGTTTCCGCTGTGTATGTATTAAGTTTGGTTTTAAATTTTCTTGTCTAGAACTCGTGTTGTGAGCTAGTATAGCTCCTTACTCTAGAGTATATATATATATCATGTCAGTTTGTTAAACAAATGTCATTAAGTTTCTTGTTAAGTTTCTTGTTTCCCGTTAGGCACTCCATCCAGGTTCGAGGTTCTATTAGGGGATCCCGGGACCTGGGGGCGTGTCACAAGGTATATCTGCATTACTTGTATATGCGCACAGCTCCATAAGCAATAGGTTGTCTAATTCTATCTATTGTTTTACGCAGGGACACGTTTACTTCATTTTGGGTTGGGAACTTATTCAGGCAGATCTCTCTTTAGATGCGATTGGTCGTCATCTGCTTCATCTTCTCAGCACCTCCGGCATTCTTCCATTATTCTCTCTTGAGCAATCCTTCATAGTGCCTGCTCTGTTAGATGAATTCTTCAGGACAGCAAGAGTTGTTCCTGCACAACTTGAATGCAAGACAACAGAAATGATCATGGCCACCGTTCAGCACTGTGATATAATGGTTCACCCCAATCACATTCGCAGCCTCCTTAACTTCAATGTTGATAGTTCTTCAGTCAACTATGATGAGGCTCATCAAAATGCGCTTGCACAGAAGCTCATTGGCATCCCTTCTCTTAACAAGAAGTGGCCGATGTATAACCGAAAGGAATTTGGTGAGGTGATGTATTACCTGTGCACCCTAATTGGAGACTCCCTCAACTGCAAGAATGGAAATAATATACATTTCATCTCTAAGCAGTGGGAATACTGCGTAGCCATCTTCAACGAAGATCAACTAGACTGGCCGCAGATAATATTCAATGAGATTGTGAAGGGGATGACAAGCTATGAGAAGAAGCTGAACGCAGTGAAGACCAAGTACCGAACTCACTGCAGACTGCTAACCAAACTCCTATTGACTTATGGTGAATTGGCCACCTATGTTGAAGAAAAGTCAATCAAGAAGCAGTCTTGCGACGCAAAGTACTATTCCAGAGTACACCTTCAGAATCTGCGCAGTGAGATAGGCAACGCCGATTACTATGAAATCTGGCTGTCTGATGCCGCTCCCAACAAGGAACCCTGGATAGGCCCAATTCCTGTGGTCAAATCCAAGAAGAGTGCAGGACGATCTACAACTGATGCTGCGCAAGAGACCGCAGAAGAAGCGTACAATCGCAAGGGGAAGGGCATTGCTCCGCCCAGTAGCAAAAAGCTCAAGGATATTCCTTTGGTTCAATCCACCAAAGGGATTTCTATCAAAGAGGCAGATCCTGCCAGCATTCCAGCTCCTGCTCCCTCAAAGCCAACCACAATGAAGCGCAAGGCTGCTTTCCGTGGTGATTCAGATGATGATGCTGTTGAGGGGGAGCAGATGCACAAAGCCTCTCATGAAGCCATCCCCAGTGCTGACATCGCACATATCTCTTCTCGTCTCAAGCAGAAGGTGCGCAGCAGCGCTAAAGGATTGAAGAAGCGTCGCACTAGTTCCGCAGCCACCGACAGCAGTGATTCTTCTCCAGTTCAACCTCCATGTTCAGCCCCTGAGACTCCTCCTACCTCTTCAGCTGAGCTGCGCCAGATCGTGCAGAGCTTGCATTCTGTTCAAGCGAATCAAGTCGCTACGCAGATGCAGCTTAATCAACTCCTTACTGCTCAAACTGCTTTAATATATTGTCTTGATATGCAGCGTTTGGAGATTGATACCATTAAGGGGGAGAAAGCTGCCAAAGAAGAAGCAAAGGCAAAGGAAAGCACGGAGAGTGCTAAAGCAAAGGCAAGTCTATCTGAGCCTGCGCAATAAAAAGTTCCTATCACTTTGGAACATCTTATCCTGGACTCCCTGAAATCCATCAGCGCTCAGCTTGAAAATGTCAGCGCACAACTCAAAAATGTGTGCACCTTTGGAGCGCTTGATGGTGGACTCAGGGACATTCTGAAAAAGCTCAAGAAAACCCTTGCAGATGGGTTACATAGAGGATTTGATGACCTTCAAGCTCAGATGGAGGCTCAGATAGAGAAGATTGAACAAGGAGGCTCTGCGCATAATATTGAAGAAGTGCGTCGATGCATTGCTAAGTCCTTGACAGATTTTTCTTTGGCGTTCAACGAAAAATTTGACTACGCAATGTTAGACATTCAAGCAAGCGTCAACACTCAGCGCCTCCATACCGACTCAAGATTAGAAGCTACGCAAACTGCCATCCTGACGGACAGCAGAGCAAGGTTCAGAGAGCTAGTGGATGACAACGCTGATATGCGCAGAGGAATGAACACTTATGTTGGAAAAGCTGTGGAGTTCCAGGACAAATTTCAAAATTTAAAGGTGGAACTCATGAACAAATTTAACGGTCTTCAGAATGAGATGCGCGAAGCCCTGCAACAGATCAACTTAGATTAGATTTCCTTTGTAAGTATTTTGTTTTTTTTTGGAACCTTTTTTATTCTCGTTGCGCAGTATGTTTCTTTTATGCGCTTTTATTTTGTGGGCTTCTGTTTTTGTGCGCACCTCTTTTGATTTTCCTCTTTAAAACTTGTAATCTGTAACAGTCAATCCTTCAAAGTTTTAATGAGAAGAATGCATCATAAAGCTTTCACAAAAACCTTGTTCAATTCAAATCATTCGTTTGTGGAACATTGAATGCATTATTACTTAAACTCATGCGCATAATCTTAACTGCTCATGTCTTCTACGCATGATGTTTAAACATTCAGTTTAAACGCATACTTAAAACTTCATCTCACATTATTTGTATGCTCTGAATGACATTTCTATCTTTCCTATCTTGTAAGTTTTTAATCTTTTGGATAGATTAGAAATCTATAGCACTGGCTAGTGTGTGCATTGACTTGAGGCATGATTTACCTTTCTCATTCTTATGGACATGTTATTATCAATTACAATGAATTGCCTTTGCTATAGTAGGTAATGGCATCAATCATTTAGGGGGAGATTGTTGGGTATGCTTATCACTTAACCCTCCTACTTTTGTTAGAATTGATTGATACCATCACCTATAAGTATTTTTACGGACATTAGGACCTCATGTAAAGAAGTTTAGAACTTAAATTTTTAGCTAAGTCCTTTTTATAGTATAGGCTTAGATGATAGGACTTGAAGCTTTAAAGATCGAAGATCACCTAAGCAAGGATTCATTTCGCTACGCAGAATGTTCTTTGCGCAGGTCGCCACTGCGCATAAATATCTTTGCGCAGACCTTGACCTTGCTCAATTTTAAAGATATTTCTTCCTAAACTCTCAAGAGATCTCTTTGTGACCAAGCATGGTGCGCATGCTGCTCATGCGCTGAATCCATGCGCGCCGGCAATGCGCATGCCTTTTGTGCGCGGACACAACCTTGGTCAAGTTCCTCATCTCCTGATCTCACATTCTAGAAAGTTTGGAAAACGCTTAGAAGATGCACGCTTATTAAAAAGCTGAGGTGTGCACAAACGACAAAATAAGCACACTCAGTAAAACCATTGGTGGAGACATGCTTCAAAGAAATTTCTCAAGAGGAGACAGCTGTCAACCTTCTAGAAGAAGCTTTTGAAACTGGTCTTCATGCTCAGTCTCCAACGGCTCTATATACCTGCGCACCAATCATATTGTGCCAGGTCATCATCTTTGATCAGAGCCCCAACGGCTATAAAGGACAGCTGCGCGCCAATCATGTTGTGCCAGCTCATTGTCCTTGCTCAGAGCTCCAACGGCTATATTCAAGCTCTCAGCTATAAATAGCCTGCTCATCTTCATTTCCAAGCTGCCTTTTGATTTAGCCCTTTTCATCGGCCCTTGATCATCACCTTTGATCAAGCCTCTCTTGTTGGCCACTATGCTTCAGAGCTCGAGTTTCATGCTTCACTGAGAAACCATGAAGATCTGAAGTCTGCTGCTTAGTTTTTCCAGATTCTTTAGAACAGCCTTCAAGATCTTCAAACCTTCAAAACTCCTGCTCATATCACAAAGCCTATATCACCAGAATTCTTGGTGCTCTTCATCTTTCATATTCATAGAGCCCAGAATTTCTGTCACACACACACCTCTTGAAGTTTTGATTATTTTGATCTAACTTCTTGAGATACACCGGTTTAGTCTAGGATTTGTTCTTCATAGATAATAGATCTTGAGTTAGTATTGAGTTCAAATGTTGGAATTTGTAATACTCTCTCATATAATAAGATCTTCATTAGAAATCCAAGACTAACCATCTTGGTAGAGGATGTAGATCTTTCATCGATCGAACCTCTCCAAATAGCGTGTTCATTACTTATTGCATATTCCCTGCTTAACTTTTTATGAACTGCTTTGTTTGATCTTTCAGATTGCCACTCTCAGATGTTGTAATTGTTATTGCTCATTTGCCTTAGAATCCCATTTTGCGCCACTCTTTAGCCTCATACTTAGCGCGTGCGTTTTTATCTCTGCGCAGTATACCCTGCGCAGAGCTGCTTTAAATTTCCGCTGTGCATTTCACACTCTCTCTGCGCGCTATACTTAGCTTATTTGAGAACTGTGCGCATAAGCCATTGATTTGCAAAAAGGGTTTGAAAATAATTTTAAAACGCTATTCACCCCCCCCCCCTCTAGCATTTTTCATACCCTTGTTGCCCCTCTGGGACCAACACCTACCACTGCCCGACTCCACAACAAGTACCAGCTGGACTTTAAACACGAGCATAGTAATGAATACTTGCTTAAACAACAACGGGGGGCAATGATTCCAAAGTAGGGAACCAAGCCAAACACATCACAAAGATGAACCAATCCAAACCACATCAAAAGATGTTCACCAAATCCAATTAACATTTAGTCAAATTTCACAACTCTTATGTTCACAAAGGAACCAATTTCAAACACTAGGGTGTTCCACAACAACCCTCTAGGTACTCTAGGATATCACCTAAGACCTAGACCAAGATTGAACTCTAAATCACTTGAAATGGAACAACTCAACTTTTCAGCAATTGTGGGCGGTCGCCCAAACCAGACTGGGCGGTCGCCCAAAATGCTCTGTCCCAGACCAAACCTTTTAGATAGCATGGGCGGTCGCCCACAAGCCAGACTCAGAATTCTCAAATTTCTCATGCAAGCCAAATTCATCCGTCCCAAGCGTAGGAGTATACTTTCAATAACATTTTAACAATACAAACAATACCCATAAGTGCAATACATGCCCAAACACCACTTTCAAGCCTAAGTCATTGTTTTCTTCACATTATTTTAATACTCCCTTTGTCCCAAAATTACAAGTATCACAAAAATCATCCAAATCACAAAATTAACAAGTACAAGTATCAAGTATAACATATATGACCATTTTAACATTTAAAGGGGAATTAGTAACTTACCTATTTCTGGAAAAAGTATCACATAAATATGTTTTGTTCGGGTAGAAATGACCTACTCAACTCCCTAATTATTTTTATATAATTAGATTTTAAAACGGATAACTAAATAAAAAGAATTAAATCGAAATAGGTTGAACTTACCTTTTTCTCCTAACCCTAGGAATGAACGAGAGAAATGTTGCTGATAACAATGAACACAGAGGGAGAGAAGGAAGGATAAGTTATAAGAAGATTTTTACCCCATTCTTATACTTTGGTCACCCAAGTTTCATTTTTAACACTTTAACCCCTAAACTTATATTTTCAATAAGGACCCTAAAGTTTCAACTTAATCATTTAACTCCTTTAACCATTATTACTACTAACTAAGTAAATAACACAAATAATCAAGTAAGATGTGCAAATCATAAAATATGATACAACACATTAAATGCACACCAAATGTCAAATTAAAATCCCCAAAAATATAAAATAAATAGGGACGGGTTTTGGGGCCGTTACAATAACTCCCCCTTAAAGAAAATTCGTCCTGAATTTTAGGATAACTTACCAAACGAATCAAACAACCAAGGATATTTCCTCTCCATTTCATCCCGAAGCTTCCAAGTTGATTCTTCCACATTATGGTTTCTCTACACAACTCTAACAAGAGGAATACTTTTAGTTCTCAATTCTTGAACTTTAGAATCAATCACCTGAACTGGATGCTCCTCATAGGACATACTTGGTTCAATATCCTCAGGTATCTCAGATAACACATGAGATGGATCATACACATACGTTTGAAGCATCGAAACATGAAACACATTATGAATCTTGTCAAGAGAAGGAGGTAACGCAAGACGATAAGCTCGATCTCCAACTCTTCCCAAAATCTCAAAAGGACCGACAAACCTCGGAGCAAGTTTACCTTTCTTCACATATATTTTAATTCCCACCTTTGGAGAAACTTTCAAGAACACAAAGTCACCCTTTTCAAACTCAAGGTCTCGCCTCCGGTGATCAGCATAACTCTTTTGATGACTCTGAGCAGTAGTCAATCGATCCCGAATAACCTTAACCTTCTCAACTGAATCATTAACCATGTCAACACCCCAAATCTTTGCTTCCCCTACTTCATCCCAACAAATAGATGAACGACACTTTCTTCCATACAATGCTTCATAAGGAGCCATCCCAATACTGGACTGAAAACTGTTGTTATAAGCAAATTCCACGAGAGGCAAATGAATATCCCACGAATCAGAAAAGTCAATAGAACAAGCTCTCAACATATCCTCAAGAATATGAATGGTCCTTTCTGACTGGCCATCTGTTTGAGGATGAAAAGCAGTACTAAATCTCAATTCTGAACCCAAAGCCTTCGGAAATGCTTGCCAAAACCGAGAAGTGAATCTAGGATCACGATCAGAAACAATGCTAACTGGAACTCCATGCAACTTCACAATCTCATTAATATACAACGTAGCAAGCCTTTCCATAGAATAACCAATCTCAATAGGTAAGAAGTGAGAAGACTTTGTCAATCTATCCACAATCACCCAAACTGCATCATGCCTTCTTCGAGTACGAGGTAACCCTGACACAAAGTCCATAGTAACATGTTCCAATTTCCATTCCGGTATCTCTAAAGGTTGAAGCAAACCTGGGGGTCTTTGATGTTCAGGTTTCACTTGTTGACAAGTCAAACACTTTGACACATAATCCGCTATTTCCCGCTTCATGTTGTTCCACCAAAAGTGTTGCTTCAAATCTTGATACATTTTAGTATTCCCGGGATGAATAATATACCTCAACTTATGGCCTTCCTCGAGAACTTGAAGTTTAATCCCATCAACATTAGGCACACACAATCGCCCTCTGAAAGTCAATACCCCTTCTGAACTGAGAGAAAAGTCTTCAAATCTCCCATCTTTGATTTTTTCCATTATCTTTACTAACTCGGGGTCATCTTTCTGAGCATCCTTTATTTGTTGAATTAAGGTTGGCAATACTATGATATTTGCAAATATAGCCCCATGCCTCGATTCATAAGGACACCAATCTCGAACATCTTCTAACATCTTCCATTCCCGCACCATCAATGAAGCTACATAAGACCTCCGGCTAATAGCATCAGCTACCACATTTACCTTGCCCGGATGATAAGAAATGGTGCAATCATAATCCTTTAACAGCTCCATCCATCTACGCTGTCTATTGTTCAACTCTTTCTGGGAGAAAAGATACTTCAAACTCTGATGATCTGTGAAAATCTCAAACTTTGCTCCATATAGATAATGCTTCCATTTATGTAACGCAAAGACAATAACTGCAAGATCCATGTCATGGGTTGGATAATTCTGCTCACTAGGAGTTAACTTCCTTGAAGCATACGTAATTACCTTCCCACTCTGCATTAGAACACACCCCAAGCCTTCTTTTGAAGCATCACTATAAATTACCAATTCATCATTCCCATTAGGCAGTGCAAGAATAGGAGCGGTGGTCAACCTCTTCTTTAACTCCTCAAAACTAACTTGACATTTGTCATCCCACACATATGGCACATTCTTTCGAGTCAAATGCGTCAATGGTGTTGCAATCTTGGGAAACCCCTCAATGAATCTTCTGTAGTACCCAGCTAACCCCAAGAAAGTTCGAATTTCTGTAACTGATTCTGGCCTCTTCCAATTCACAATAACTTCAATTTTTGATGGATCAACAGATATACCTCTATTGGAAACCACATGTCCCAGAAAAGAAAATTCATCGAGGCAAAAAGCACACTTACTGAATTTTGCAAACAACTGCTTCTCCCGAAGAATAGATAGAACCATTCGCAAGTGTTGCTCATGCTCCTCCCGAGACTTAGAATAAACAAGGATGTCATCAATGAACACAACCACAAAAGAATCAAGATAAGGCTTGAAAACCAGATTCATCATATCCATGAAAACAGCTGGAGCATTTGTTAACCCGAAAGGCATAACAAGAAACTTATAATGACCATACCGACTACGGAAAGCAGTCTTAGGAATATCTTCTGAGTGAATCTTCAACTGATGATACCCACTTCTCAAATCAAGCTTCGAAAAGGCAACTGACCCTTGGAGTTGATCAAATAAATCATCAATGTGAGGCAAAGGATATTTGTTCTTTACAGTCACCTGATTCAGTTTTCTATAGTCAATGCGTAGTCTCAAGGACCCATATTTCTTCTTTACAAACAACATAGGAGCTCCCCAAGGTGATACACTGGGTCGGATGAAACCCCTATCAAGCAACTCTTGCAATTGAATTTTCAACTCCCTTAATTCTGCTGGAGCCATTCTATAAGGTGATTCAGATATCGGGGTAGTACCTGGAAGTAAGTCAATACAAAACTCGATCTCCCTATCAGGAGGCAAAGAATACTCAGTAGAGAACACATCAGGAATCTCTTTCACAATATGCACATCCTCTACTTCAGGAAACTTTTTAGTAGTATCAAGAACACTGGCCAAATACCCCGTACAACCACGATGAAACAACTTTCTAGCTTTCACATAAGAAATAATACGAATTCCCTTACCCAAAGGAGCAGCCTCAAAAGTAAATTCAGGCACATTAGGAATAGAAAATGTAACCACCTTTTTATAACAATCAACTGAAGCATGGTATTTACTCAACCAATCCATTCCCAAGACAATATCAAAATCTTGTAATGGCAAAACAACTAAATCAGCAAATAAATCATGCTCCCAAATATGCACATCACAGCCATGTAACACCTTATTAGTCACCAAACACTCCCCTATAGGAGTAGACACCTCTAACATATAAGGTAGAGATTCAGAAGAAACATGCAATCGAGAAGCAAAATGCACAGACACATAAGAATGCGAAGAGCCAGGGTCTATAAGTGCTCGTGCCCTCAAACTAGACACATAAATTATACCTCCTATCACGTTAGAAGAATTTGAAGCCTGCTGTTGGTTGATAGCAAAAACACGACCTTGCACTTTAGGCTTCCCTGAGGCATCCCTCTTCTGACCCTGAGATGATCCTGCTCCACTCCCATATGGTACAATCCTTGCTCTTGGACAATCCCTTTGAAAATGGCCAAGCTGACCATAATTCAAACACTTTCCTTGCTTCTTCCAACATCGCTCTTCAGTGTGCCCTTCCTTCTAACAGTAATTATATATTCTTCTACCTTGATTTCCCGGGGTATTACCTTGATTTCTGATAATTGGTTGTCCCTGCGGTTGACTTCTAAATTGTAATGATGCTCCCTGAACTCCTCGATTATCACCACGCTGTGGTTGAGGTCTTCCTTGCCTTCCTGTACCTGCCAATTCAACTTTCCTCTTATGCTCTTCTATATCATGTTCCACCTGATATGCTCTATCAACAACATCTTGAAAATCTTGCAACTTGTGGGATACTAGTTGACTTCGAATCATAGTTCTCAAACCCTTTACAAATCTAGTTGCCTTTCTTTCCTCAGTTGCCACCAAGTGAGTACAGTTCCTGGATAACTCCGTGAATTTGGATGCATACTGAGCCACAGACATAGTGTTCTGCTCCAAGTTAAGAAACTCCATTTCCTTCTTGTCTTGATCCACCCGAGGAATGAAATGTTCCTTGAACTTCTTCAGAAAATTCTCCCAAGTATAGGGTACATGATTCTCATCCCAATTTGTTTTCAAAGCTCTCCACCAGTGCTCAGCAGCTCCACTCAGTTTATAGGTAGCAAACCTGACTTGTTCTTCATCTGAACATCTCAAGTCATCAAATATTTTCTCCATCAACTCTATCCACCTCTCGACCTTTATTACCGCTGGTTCTCGTTCATAACCCATTGGTTTCATCTTTAGGAACTGTTCTAACCCATATCTCGGAGGTACTTGTTCTCCTCCTTGCCTCTGATCATTTAAAGTTTTCATGGCTGCTTCGAACATCCCCTGAAACATAATTCGGGCCTCTTCTCTAGCATCCCCTTGCCCTGAAGAACCAGCCTGATCTCCTTCAGTCTCAACCATTTTCAATAAGTACCTGCATAAGACACTCAACGTTACTCACTCTATACACAACTACCCTCCTAGGTCACTTAGTCATTCTAGACCATCTACAACCTAGCTCTGATACCAACTGTCGCGCCCCATACCCGTGGTCCTACTTGGCCCCACGCTCGGGACACGATCAGAAGACGTCATAAAACATTTTAGGAAAATTTTTCGAAATGTACTTTCATAAAAGTTTCATATAACCAAACACATTTACTTGAAACTTGATTTCATTTCCACATAAACAAAATTTCACAATCCAAAGTACTTAGCCATAAGGCTTACACACTTTACTTACAAATTTACAACTCACCAACATGTTCCAAAAATAGGTGATACAAAGATGAAGTCATGGGTACACTACCCAAAAGGTATACATTTACATAATGTAGCCGTTACATAACACATATCCCAAAATGTTTTACCCAAAATCACCACCTCGACGTCCTCCCTTGTGTAGTGACCTATCCCCTGGGCTCTCCTTTATCTAAAACAATAAACAAATAAGGGTGAGAATGAATCTCAGTAAGCTACTAAAATGCAACTACGTTACAGGCTGAAATGATACTCATAATTGAACAATGTCAATAAACATTCACATAGCACGTAACATGATAGGCCAAGCCAACTCATCTTTCTACACATAAGGCGGAAATAAACACTCAACTGTGGATACTGAGCCAAGGTTCTCGAATCAAACATATAACCATCTGAGAGGTATCAACTGAGCAGCACCAAAGGGCTGAAACCTGTTCATGAACCAAACAACAACAACAACAACAACAACAACAACAACGGGGGAAAATGACACAAAGTCATAACCCAAACGGTGACTAAACTCACACAAAGGAGAGCTAGCCCAAACCCAACCCGTGGCCCAAGGAATGGGGTTAAAAATGGGAAACAAATGGTAGAAGCCTTACAATAAACTTGGCTCGTGTGCCATTATAATCTCTACCACTGCCCGACTCCACAACAAGTACCAGCTGGACTTTAAACACGAGCATAGTAATGAATACTTGCTTAAACAACAACCGGGGGCAATGATTCCAAAGTAGGGAACCAAGCCAAACAGATCACAAAGATGAACCAATCCAAACCACATCAAAAGATGTTCACCAAATCCAATTAACATTTAGTCAAATTTCACAACTCTTATGTTCACAAAGGAAACCAATTTCAAACACTAGGGTGTTCCACAACAACCCTCTAGGTACTCTAGGATATCACCTAAGACCTAGACCAAGATTGAACTCTAAATCACTTGAAATGGAACAACTCAACTTTTCAGCAATTGTGGGCGGTCGCCCAAACCAGACTGGGCGGTCGCCCAAAATGCTCTGTCCCAGACCAACCTTTCAGATAGCATGGGCGGTCGCCCAAACCCATTCTGGGCGGTCGCCCACATGCCAGACTCAGAATTCTCAAAATTACAATACTAACAATACCCATAAGTGCAATACATGCCTAAACACCAATTTAAGCCTAAGTTATTGTTTTCTTCACATTATTTTAATACTCCCTTTGTCCCAAAATTACAAGTATCACAAAAATCATCCAAATCACAAAATTAACAAGTACAAGTATCAAGTATAACATATATGACCATTTTAACATTTAAAGGGGAATTAGTAACTTACCTATTTACGGAAAAAGTATCACAGAAATATGTTTTGTTCGGGTAGAAATGACCTACTCAACGCCCTGATCATTTTTATATAATTAGATTTTAAAACGGATAAGTAAATAAAAAGAATTAAATCGAAATAGGTTGAACTTAGCTTTTTCTCCTAACCCTAGGAATGAACGAGAGAAATGTTGCTGATAACAATGAACACAGAGGGAGAGAAGGAAGGATAAGTTATAAGAAGATTTTTACCCCATTCTTATACTTTGGTCACCCAAGTTTCATTTTTAACACTTTAACCCCTAAACTTATATTTTCAACAAGGACCCTAAAGTTTCAACTTAATCATTTAACTCCTTTAACCATTATTACTACTAACTAAGTAAATAACACAAATAATTAAGTAAGATGTGCAAATCATAAAATATGATGCAACACATAAAATGCACACCAAATGTCAAATTAAAATCCCCAAAAATATAAAATAAACAGGGACGGATTTTGGGGTCGTTAAAAATGCTCTATCCTTGTATCATGTTAATGAAAGACATCCTGGGGACAGGTCTGGAACTAGAGCTAAAAATCCCACACTCAAAACCTACACTCCACCAACTGGTAGTAGAGCTATTAAAACTATGGTTCTACAAAGTCTCAATACATTCTCTACTAAGAAACCATCTTACCCCATTCAAACCAAGGAAGATGTGTATAAAAAGGAGAGTGAAGGTACCAAAAAGAGTGAATCAAAAGTGGATCCTCCTAAAATACCTAAACCTAAAACTTTTACTAGTACTGATGATATTCAATCTCAGAAAAAGAAGCAGGAACAAAAGCCTAGAAAGCCTAGACAAGCCAGACAGCCAAGACAAGCTGAACAGCCAAGATAAGCTGGACAGCCAAGACAGGCTAGGCATCTGAGGCACACTTGGCAACCTAAACAATATTGGCAATACTCCAATGGGAAAAGCCATGCTTATCAGTCCCAAAATTCCTCTCTAAGATCATCATACCACTCATTAAATTCCATACAGCAATCTCACTTTCATCAATCAAACTATAGAAATCAAATGCCATACAATAATGGACACATATATAACACACCACAACCCTTCACCTTGGCACCCTACATGATGCAAATCATGTCCTACTATAACACCCTTAACCAGTTCTTCAAAAGAAGATCAGGTGGCAAGGCTAGGGTACCAAAGAATGTCTAATCCTTTGGACCCAAAAGAACAAAAGGGTACCATAATTTTTATTTTTGTTTTGTAGGTATCTAGTAAAGGAATTTGGTACTTAGATAGTGGATGTAGCAGACACATGACATACAACAAGGAATGCCTTCAATAACTAACACCAAAGAATGGTCCCAATGTTACCTTTGGTGATAATTCTCAAGCAAGGGTAAAAGGATCAGGAAACCTGGTGACCAAGGAGATAATATTTACAGATGTATCTTATGTTGAAGGCCTTAAGCATAATTTGATAAGTATTAGTCAAATATGAGACAAAGGTTATCATGTTATCTACACCAAAGATCAATGTCAAGTCAGGGACAAGAACAACAAGGTCATTCTAACAGGAGTAAGAAAGATGAATCTCTACTGCCTTCACCTTGAAGTAGTCCAATCCTCAACTGCCCATTGTCTCTAATCCTACAGCCAATCTGATATGTCTTGTCTGTGGCATAAAAGACTTGCTCACCTGAACCTCAAAACAATTTCCAAACTGGCCAACTTCAACCTTGTCAAAGGTCTTCCCAAAATACATTTCAAGAAGGACAAGCTGTGTAAAGCATGTCAATGTGGAAAAAGTAAGAAGACCTCTTTTTTTGCAAAAACCAGATTAGACACATCCAAACCTCTTGATCTCCTTCATATGGACTTATTTTGTCCAATTAGAACCAAATCTCTAGGTGGAAAGAGATACTCCCTTGTAGTTGTTGATGACTACACAAGATTCACTTGGATCATTCTTTTTGAATCCAAAAGTGATACTCTTAAAAATCTCTCTCACTTGTTAAACAAAATTCAGAACCTTAAAGGCTTGTCAATCAAAAAGATAAGATCTGATCATGGAACAGAGTTTGAAAATACTGGAGTTGACACCTATTGTAATCAAATGGGGATTGATCACAATTTTTCAGCACCTAGAACTCCTCAACAAAATAGAGTAGCAAAAAGGAATAATAGAACCATTTGTGAAGCAGCAAGAGCAATGCTGTCTGAACACAATCTTCCTAAGTACTTTTGGGGTAAAGCTGTGACCACTGTTGTCTATGTGCAGAACAAGACTCTCATCAACAAATATCATATGAAGACCCCATATGAGTTGTGGAATGGAAAGGTCCCTACCATATCCTACTTTCATGGATTTGGAAGCAAGTGCTTCATTCACAACAATGGGAAGAACAACCTTGACAAGTTTGATTCAAAGAGTGATGAAGGAATATTTCTTGGATACTCCAACACCAGCTAGAGCCGTCAAGAAGAATAAATAGACTATGATAAAACCTTTGTTCCTGTAGCAAGAATGGAAGCAATAAGACTATTCCTAGCCTTTGCATCATTCAAAAAAATGAAAGTATTTCAAATAGATGTCAAGAGTGCTTTCTTGAATGGAGTACAAAATGAACAAGTGTTTGTTTCTCAACCTCCTGGATTTGAACATCCAAAATTTCCAGAACATTTGTACAAGCTAGACAAAGCCTTGTATGGTCTGAAACAAGCACCTAGAGCTTGGTATGACACTTTGTCTAAATTCCTCCTCAATAAAGGATTTACCAAGTGTCATATTGATAACACTTTGTTCATTAAGAAGTATGGAGATGATACGCTACTTATTCAGGTCTATGTGGATAACATACACTTTGGATCATCCAATGAAGACCTCTGCAAAGAATTTGGAGATCTCATGCAAAAACAATTTGAGATGAGCATGATTGGAGAACTTACATTCTTCCTAGGTCTAAAAGTTAATAAAATAAAGGATGGAATCTTCATTAACCAAGCCAAATATACTAGAGACATGATGAAGAAGTTTGACATACAAAATGCCTCAGTAGCTAAGACACCCCTGTCTACCACTACCAAGCTTCATGCTGACACTGATGGTCAAAGTGTTGATCAAACACTCTACATAAGCTATATAGGATCCCTCCTATATGTCACTGCATCAAGGCCTGACATTATGTTCAGTGTTTTCCTTTATGCAATATTTCAAGCCAACCCCAATGAGTCTCACCTAGCAACTGCTAAGAGGATTTGAAGATATCTAAAAGGAACACCTGACTATGGTTTATGATATCCAAATGAATCTCCATTTTCACTAATTGGCATTACTGACTCAGATTATGCTGGATGCAATCTAGACAGAAAGTTAACAAGTAGAGGATGTCAATTCATTGGATCAAGAATTGTGTCTTGGTCTAGAAAAAAGCAGACCTCAGTAGCAACCTCAACAGTTGAGGCTGAATATGTTGCAGCTGGTCTCTGTTGTTCACAAATTTTGTACTTAAAAAGTCAACTTCAAGACTTTGGGATGAACATGTCAAACATCCCAATCTTTTGTGACAATTATAGTACAATTGCTATGACTAAAAACCCTGTTCAACACTCTAAAACCAAACATATTGAAGTTAGACACCACTTCATTAGAGATCATGTTGAAAAAGGTAACATAAACCTAGCCAAAGTTGGTACTGAGGATAATGTCTCTGATATACTGACCAAAGCTATGGATGAAAAAAGGTTTGAAATTTTAAGAGCAATGTTAGGGATGATTAATTTGCCTAAGTAAAAGGGATAAACTGAAATTTCATTCCATAATTTAAAACCAGTACATAAAAGATGGTTAGCTGTTCGCAAGATTCTCAAACAGCTAACCCAACAGAGATCTATTCAAGGACAAGCCCAATGATGCTCTGTAATCATCATAGGACCCAAGACTATTCCACTCATACCCTTACTACCTCCTGAAGAACTAGGTAGCCTATCCTCTCCACAAAATTCCCTCACAAAAAAAAAAAATTAAAAAAATACAAAGCTTCTCCTGAACAGCTAAACCTACAAACTTAGCTGTTCAACCAACTCCATCCTCACAAGACTTGCTTTCTTCCAACTCCAGACCCCTCAGCAGATGTGTCATGTTGATTCTCCCACCCATAAGGCTTGGCAACTACAGACTGACCTGTCTCACCATATCTTTCAAGCCATATGGGGTGCATGTCCATGAAGGGATCAATGGTAGTCACTGAATATTGTAAAGGTAGACCCATTGTCTTTGGCCACCACTCTTCCACAGCATCATAAGGAGGCATATCCCCCCCAAGGGAGACATGAAGCTAAATGTCCCTGAGGTCTGAATACTCTCAAAAGCTATCATAGCCATTTGAGACTCAGGACCCTCCTCATTCACTTCATCAACATTGACAGGACTACAACACCTCAGATACTGCCTGAAAGCTGAGTGTGTGCCCTTGTTGGAGACTGGTGGACACCATTAAAGTTATCTCCCCCTCCCTCAAGCACTACCATGCTAATATAGAGAGAATCTCTTGTTACTGGGGTATACACCCTTGGCTGTTCAACCACAGGAACCTTTTTTGCCCTAGCAGCTAACTCATCTTCCTGCTGCATCAGCTCTCTCAATGTAAACTCTCTCACATACTGAGTTTCTCCGATCTCTCTTCTTCCTATATCACTCTCATGCACTTTGAACCCCTCCTGCTTCATTAATTGTCCAAGGTAATATACCTTTTAGACCTCTGGCTGTGCAGTTTTTGCTCTACTGCTCTCTCCCTCACCTACCTTTATTTCCTTTCCAAACAACTTAAAACTTGTTTTTTCCTTCTCTACACTCTCCTCCCTCATTTTTCCTTTGCCTTGTATCCTACCCAAATGTGCTAGTCTCTCCTCCTCAGCCTTGACTAATGTCTCTCTCTCTATCTCCCACTCCTTTTTTCTCTTTTCCCTATCCTTCACCTCTCCATACTTTAAAGGATGACCAAAAGGAAGTTGATCAACCTCCTCATGAAGAGTATGATCACTCTGCACAGTATATGATCTAAACTCCCTTTCAAACTTCTCTCTTTCAGTCTCCTCCCCAGAAGGAACTGTAAATATTAATTTATTTGCAGTTTGTGACATTTTTTATAGGACTATATTTTGAAGAAAACCTTCCCATGTCAAAGAGAACAAACTTAGTATGGATCTTACAGCTAAGTTCATGTTCCTTATATAAACAAAGCATTTATGTTGGTCCATAATAGGCCATGACCATAGGGTTAGCTGTTGATAAATTTTGAGTCCATAAATATTGACTGATTTGACCCTCAAATCTGTACTATTGGTAGATATATGTGGAAAATACTGAGATGTGATGGACAAAATTTAATTAAAAGAGTGTTGTGTTTGACAACCTTTTTAGCACCTTACATTCCTTAAATAGCCGCCCGCTTTTTATGGAATCATTTATTCTCATTCTATTTACTGTTCAAGTGAATAGTAAAAGAGGATAAATATTACTATTTCTTAATGGCTACATTAAATACCCCCCCCCACATTGCCTCTCTCCCAAGATATAACTGTTACCCTCAACCTCTAAGCCACGATCCATCCACTCTCTTTACCCAATCTTACTTCCAGTTCTGATCATGTCTCTGCCATTGAAGGCATTCTCCACTTGCACTCTCAAACTTCTCCACCTCCCTCTCCTATTGAAATTTATAGGGGGAACTCACCTAGACCAGATAGCCCTGCTAGGTCAAGGGGGAATTCTCCTATTCTTGAGTCTTTCCCAATAGCTAAGACTCAATCTCCCTCTGTTCCTCCTCCCTTACCCCATACTCATGCTTCCCTACCTCTAGAAATCCCTGTTCACTCTATTATTCCTCCTATTCTCCATCCCAAACTCCTTGATTTCATCAAAGATAAGACAGTTTCTAATCTGTCTAAGGAAAGTAGAACCTCTCTGTTTGAACAACTATCTAGTAAGTTCTCACTAGATGAAGCCCTCAAAGCCTTTGAGTTCATGAGATTAAGAGAGGCTAGGATTTCCCAAGGCAAGGTGGATTAACTGTTCCCCAGTCTATCTCAACAGCTATCCCTCAATCTCAAATTGACCTTGATACCACCATGCCCTCTCCTAGTTTCTGGGCCCTTGATTGTGATATAGACTTCTCCATCTCAGCTGCTCTTGAGGCCCACAAGAAGTTTGGTTCCATTTCTCACCTCCCACCACTTCTTAACCCTCATAATCTCTCCAACCCTTGGGAAGTGACTAAAACCCATATGAGTATTCATGTAAGGAACATTGGAGGACAACTCTTCTATGCATATGAAGAGTGGAAGAAATTCAGGATCACCATTCAATACTGCTTCCTATCCTCTGCTCCAAAACTTCCGAATCCCTTCACCCTATCAAATCTTCCTGAGTGGGAATTTGTTTTCTCTCACTTAATATCAAACAATCTTTTGGAATGTCTGTACACTCCATCATCCTTTGTCTATGCTCTGTGCATTCAATTTTCCTAATCTATATTTTGGACCCTTTTATCCAAAAAGAGCTGTATACTTGGGATCATTATCAAAAATCTTTTCCCTATCTATGCTGTTTACCCTCAAAACCTACCTCCCCCTCCTCCTGCATTTCACAAGAAATCTAGATCAAAGCTTTCCAATCTTCCATCCAACTTTGATCCATTCAAATACACCCCACCTTATTATCTCACCTACACTGACTTCAGCCAATTCTCAGCCACCCTCATCAAACAACTCAAAACTGCCCTACTCAGAATGCTTGATGATGTGTCTGAATTCATTATCCAAAGAGGTGAAAATCCAATCCCTCCATCTCCTGAACAGCCAACCCAAACAGCTTTTCCACCTCCTCCTCCTAGCAGCCATCCCATTACCACCAGACCATCCCAGGCATCCATATATTCCTACTTCCAAGCTCCTCCACCTAGTCAACCTACCAAATTCTTCGAAAAGAGACCCGCCTCTCTTTACAAAGACTATACCATGGGGGTTTCTCTATCTGAAGAAACCATGACCCCTCAACAGCTACAAGCATAGATAGGTGGAAGACTTCTCCATCACCAACCAGTTCTGACAAAAAATCAGCTGCTAGCCAGACAAGACTAGAACTTCACCTACAACTATATGATGGGTCTTGACTGGAACAATGAATGGTACTACAGGCACCATGAGCCCATAAGAAAGGCTGTTCTCCTCCAAGTACTTGAAGCTGTGAAAAGAGTTCAGCAAGCCAAGTTGGGTTAGATTAAAATTAGTTTGTCTTTCTTTCATTTTACATAACTGTTCATATTTCTTATTTTAGTTTGTATTAATATGATTTGTATGCCATGAGATTTAATCAAGAAGAATTTCTCTTCATTGGTATTTCTATCCTTTAGCATATTTTGTACATGTACAAAATCAAACCATTATTTATTTGCCAAAAAGGGGGAAATTGTTAGTACCTCACTATGACTAATCACTAATTAATCATAGTAAACATGTTTTGATAAATAAATAATCAAACTTAGTTGATTACATGATGCAAACAAAGACCTGAGCACAGGCAACCCAAAGACAAAGTTCAATAGCTAAGCTGTCCTGCATCCACTCATCTCAACAGTCAAAATAGTACATGATCTACCTATCATCTATACATCAAACAAACTGAAGAACCATCATTTATAGACTCAATTTCATTCCAATGAATTATCAAGATGCCAATTACAAACAAGCTTCAACAGAAAATGCCTCAAAGGTCCAACAGCTAAGACACCTGTTTGAACAGCTAAGCCTGTTCTTGGCCAACAGCTATCTCTGACACATCAGATCCTTGAAGATCAATTATTTTAATAATTGAAACATTCTCTTAATAATTGGAGTAAACCCATATTGAAGCTTAATCAAGTCTGCTTAGCTCCCCACCCAGATTGACAACTTGCATCCAACCAAGTAATAAATATGTCAGTCAACTTGACTTAAACCATTACTCCTCTACACCTTTGTCCCCCAATAACTATATGCCAACCCCTATATAAAGGAGCATACTGGCATGTTGTAAAGAAAACCCTTTGAAAACCTTTAACACCCCCTGCCTTCCATTTTCTCTTCCTATCTGCTAATTTTCTGCAGTCTTGAATATTTGCATTAAACCCCTGCAAATATTGTGCCATCTTGCACCCAGTTACAACCCTCATCAAGCCAGCTAACATCCAAGCTATTTTCATTGTAAACACACTTGTGATTTTTTCTTTTTTTTTTCGCTTTGAATGAAGCAACCTTAATTGAAGTGTCAATTAAGTAGAGTGGGTTCTAGGAACTTGCCTTATCAATTCTTGTAACTCTTAGTGAAGAGAATATTATAGTGAATTGATCTCACTGTTCTTCAACAGTGGGGGTGGATATAAGAGAAGGGTTTTGCCCCTGAACCACTTTAAAAATACTGTGTACACTCTTGTCCATACACTTACACACACACACTAAACTTTGTCTTGTCATTTCTTTAGTTATTTATATTCCGCTGCATAATTTTTTATTTATTATTTCTCAACAGCTAAGTTTTAATCTATCTATTTAATTAAGTTAACATGGCCTTTCAATATCCTCTATCTATCTCAGTGTCGCTTTAATCACCTCTAACAATGAAGGTTGTTATGACATTTGTGCAAATATCTCGGGAAACTTGAAATTATGATTTCTAACTCCAGCATTTATATATCCGCTAATAACTTTTGTATATCCACTGATAAGATCTTTATATCCACTAATGAAGGTCTTCTCCTTGTAATAGGAGAAGCCAATCGCTCTTTCTATTTGATGTATCCTCTATAACTGTTGCTTTACCGGGCTGATAGAAGATGGTACAACTAAAATCAAAGAGCAACTCCAACAATCTCCTTTGACACATATTGATTTAATTTTTAGTGAATAATCACTTGAAACACTTTCTGATCGGTGCATACCTTACGAGAATTCACTATGGATAATGTCGCCAAAGCTTCATTGCAAATATAACTGTCGCGTGTCTTCAAAGGTTTACCGCAAATATAAATTTCCCCCAGGTTCAAGATTATGAGCGCGATGATTTCATGATTTTAAGATGTCACGAAGTGTACACAATTTCATTTCAGTGTTGCATTAAAATGTAGTCCAACTCTAACTCTTATCTGAGGTATTCCTGTATCTCGCAAAATCCTCTCGTTTCAAAAGATAATGTTTGTATAGGTGCCAAAATTAATTGCTCTTTCAATTATGAGAAAATGTTTACATTCAATTGACCTTTCAAAACTCACAATATTCTGAATCAATAGAGACAATGAGCCATCAATTCTACAATCCCTTCATACCATTTGTTAATCAAAAATCGCAGTTCTTCAAATTTGCAAATAATTCCTTGTCTCTTAGCATTTGTAACACCATTCTAAAATGTAGTTCATGCTCATCTAGATGATAAAAATATATTAGAATCTCATTTTGTTGAGTTCTCGGCAATCAAAGCAAAGTCTCAAATATCTGTATGTTTTCTTTACAAACGAAATTTAAGCACCCCAAAGTGACATACCCGACTCAATTGAACTTTTATTTAGAAGACCCTGTAGTTAATCATTAAGTTTCCTTCAATTCCATTAATTTCATCCTGTACCGAATCTTTGATATAGGTACGCTGCTCAAATAAATTCAATACAAAACTCAATTTATCCGGAAGGGAACCATAAAAAATCATCTAAAAGGAAAAATCCATACTCTTTGACAATTGGTATTTCATTAAAAGTAGGTTTATCCACTTGAGTATCAATGACATGATCGATAACCCTAGCAACCCTTTCTCGTAATCCTCAGCCTCTCAAGGTTGAAATTAAGTTATTACTTTTCACTAGTTTATTTCAAAGGAAAGAGAACCAAGACTGACTAGCCAAATTAAAAGTAACTTTCTTTGAGTGACAAAAATCAAACAGTAAGGAAACATCTCTAGAAAAAATAGGGAGAGTACCTGTGAACCAAATGTTGGAGCCCCTAGCTTTACCGAAGTCATGGTCAAAACATTCTTTCTGTACAAGCTGTATTTTCACCTGAGCAACCCTGTCCTAGTGGTGGATAAGAGTGCATGTTCCATAATGGAAAATCCTTTGACACAATACCATTCTTACAAGAGTTGTAATATTCCCATTCATTTGTATCACGAGTCAATACCATGCTTGTTCCCACAAAAATAACAAAAGATCAGAGTAATCTGAGATGCCACCACTAAAATCCTCTTTAGTGAATTAGTTGATGCTCATTTTGTAACGACTGATCATATACTTTCCTTTATCCTCGTGATTGAACCTGTATCCCTTTTTTCATCCATCATTTCTCGTTCCACAACTGTAGTGTCAAGCTTTAACTTGAGGCAATTTATTAAACTCTGATAGTTGTCTTGAATTCCCTTTCAATCACATTATGGGACATTTTAGTGACCTTGTTCCATGTTAAGTCACTGTCATTTATCCTTCCTCAAGATTAAGTAATCCTTTTGTTTTGCCTCCATGCTCGATCATAGGCAGAAAACCTTTCTTTTGGAACAAGTTAAAGAAAAAAATTGACATATTCTTTGCACACCTTCAGTCCCAGGGTTGAACTATTTTGGTTACCCTCTACCACTGCTCTTTTTGAATACACATACTGTTGGAGGTTATGCCCTAGGCCCTTGAGAAAGGCCTTGCGTTACATCATGTTCTAATTTGTTATGGAGATAACAACTTGGATTATAATATGTTTTGCATGTTTCATATAATAATCCCCGTCCCTAGTACTTATGAAGAACTAGTATAAGTTTATCGATGATCATATGATGATCATGTGTATGTGATACAAATTAAATTTATGGGTACTTTTTGGTGAACATGTACTGGACATGACCCACCGATATGATTTATGTCATGGTCAGATGTCATAATTAAATCTCATGTAGTTATATCATTTGATATCCTTAGACCTGAGATTATCATGGTCTTCCACATGATGAACATTATGTTTGATATAGTCAACCGCTACCCTTAACCAGGTAGTCATAAAGGCCATGATTGGCATAATCAGATTCTTGTAGGGAAGAATGATAAGTCAATATGGAATTTGTCCCTCCTCAAGAGAGATATCTGCTTAGGTCACTCGTAGAGTGAGATTGATGAAATGCGTGGCCACACTCAAATGAATTGATGTGATCAATATCATTTTCTCATAATCAATCTATTCAGGATCGAGAAAGCATTGAACGAGATAAGTTGACACCAACCATGACTTATGTTCAATATGATATCGTGTGACAAAAGGATTATGATATGTTCTATAAGGATAATCGAACTTCGTTAAGTTATATTAATTGGGTAGTCATGATGGTTTGCTAGAGTCAGCTCATGACTTATGGGTTTGACCTTGGTTAGACTCATTGCCAACTTAATATAATCCTATGGGGTCACACACAAAAGAATGAATTGTTTAAAAGGCTAAAATCAAGTTTCTGATGGTGCTCGACCGAGCACATCACATGACTCGGCCGAGAAAGAGTTATAGAAACATCTGGCACAGAGGTGCTCGGTCGAGTACCTTAAAGGACTCGGCCGAGCAGGCCCTGTTCAGGCCTAGTTTTTTGATTTCGCGTTTTGACAGGTTTTGACCTATTTCTCCTAAAAGGTTTAGGTTTAATAAGTATAAATACCCCTCTCTTAACCCTAATCAGCAAGAATTGATATTGTATCATTATTGGTAGCCTCCATGTGTTTGAGAAACACATTCTTGAGTTTAGATTATGAATCAAAAGCTCAAGAACACCAATAAATTCATATAGCCTTTGAAAATTAGAAAAGCTTGTTTTCTAATGATGGGTCTAGCAATCCAGATCTAGAATGGTTCTAGATATTCGTTCGCGTATGGATAAACATAGAGGGTGCTTGCTTTAGCATCTCCAGTTCGTGTTAATGTGATCGTGATCCGAAGAACAGGAAGAACGAGGAGATTTAAGATGATGAGACCTTTTGGAAAGGACTTGTCTAGGACAAGATCACACTTAAATCTAATAAATGTATTTTCATGGGATATCTTAGGGAAACTTGAGGTTATTATTCTACCTATAAGAAACAAATTGTTTGTTGCATATAATTGTACTTTTCTAGATAAATTGTTTATCTCTAAAAGAACCAGTGGGAGTAAAATATATCTCGAATGGTTCGAGACCTAGAAAATAACATTGAACCTATGATGGAAATTGAACAACCTTTCACAAGGAGTTGTGAAAAACGTTCAAGTTACACAAGTTACTTGCATATATGATAGGATACAATCTATAACAAGAAATATCAAATTTCTCGTAATAGAAAGTATTGAGGTAAAGTTCATTGATAATGACATATTTAAAACCTATCAAAATGCAATGTCCGCTCCATAATTGATTAATGGCTTGGAGTCATAAAATCTAAAAGGCAATCCATGTATAATAATCAAGTTTGGAAATTGATCATTCTAACCTAAGGTGTAAAAACCAAAGGATGGAATTGAGTTTTCTTGGAGAAAACTGACATGGGTAGCAAAGAACATACTCATTAAGCAAGACGTAATTTGAAAGGTTGACTCATATTTAGACTATGATAAAACTTTTTCACTTGTAGTCATGCTTTAAGTTGTTAGAATTATCATTGTCATAACTTCATATTTGGAATATGAAATTTGACAAATGGATATCAAAACAGCGTTCCTTAATGGGAACTCACTTAAGGATGTATTGGATACAACCTAAAGGTTTTGATAAGCTAGAAAATTCTAATAAAGTATGTGAGTTACGGAAACCCATATGATGGGTTGAAGCAAGCTTCTTGGAGTTGAAACAATCATTTTGATGAAGTGTTATCATATGAAATTCATCAAAGATGAGACTTGTGTTTGCTACAAAATTAGTGGGAGCATAGTCTAATTCCTAGTCTTGTATATGTGGTTGACATATAGTTCATTTGAAAGGGTTTCTTAATGAAAGACTTAGGAAGAAGCCGCTTACTTCCTTGGAATTAATATATATTGATATAGATCTAGGAAGCTGATTGGTTTGTGTCAAAGTACTTGTAGAGACAAAATACTGAATTGTTCAGTATGCAAGACTCTTGGAGAAGAACTTGCAAAGTTGTCTAATGACAATGTTCTTGGAAAGACTTAGTCTTAGTGGAAGACTAATGAGCAAGAATACATGATTAGGATTCCATATGCTTCGGCAATTGGATCTATCATGTATGTCATATTATGTACCTAGATGGGATAACTCGTATACTTGGAGTATGATGAGAACATACTAATCATATCCTAGTAAAAGTCACTAGATAATGGTCAAGAATATCCTTATGTACTTGAGAAGAACTAAGGATGCATTCTTGATGGTTGTTGACATGGGAGATAATCTAGTAAATGGTTACATAGATGCATGATTCCACATCGACAAGGTTAATTAAAGATCGCAGTATGGACATATGTTTAAAGTAAGTGCTATTAGTTGGAATAGTTCCAAGCAAATACACTATAAAAAATTCTATGAATAAAATTGAGTATTTAGTTACAAGAGTTGTAACAAAGGGAGTTGTCTGAATATAGATGTTATTAGTAAAACTAGAAATAGTTTCTAGTACTACTAATCCTATGGACCTTGTTGTGAAAAAATAATGGTTATTACACAAGCTAAGGTGCCAAGGACTCATCTATGATTCAAACACACACTCTGACGTTTCCATATCTACGAGAAATTGTTGATATGGGAGATATCAAAATATGCAAAATACCTTATGATAATAACAAGGATAATCTTCCTACTTAAGATTCTCCACATGCTGTTATGATGGTCATAAGCTAAGCTCAATGGTATTTGATACGTGTTGATTGGGCCTGGTGCAAGTGGAAGATTGTTGGAGGTTATGCCATAGGCCCTTGAGAAATGCCTTGTGTTACATCATGTTCTCATTTGTTATGGAGATAACAACTTGGATTATAATATGTTTTGCATGTTTCATATAATTATCCCCATCCCTAGTACTTATGAAGAACTAGTATAAGTTTAATCGATGATCATATAATGATCATATGGATGTGATACAAATTAAACTTATGGGTACTTGTTGGTGAACAAGTACTGAACATGACCCGCCGATGAGATTTATGTCATGGTCAGATGTCATAATTAAATCTCATGTAGTTATATCATTTGATATCCTTAGACCTGAGATTATCATGGTTTTCCACATGATGAACATTATGTTTGACATAGTCAACCGCTACCCGTAACCAGGTAGTCATAAAGGCTATGATTGGCATAATCGGATTCTTGTAGGGAATAATGATAAGTCAATATGGAATTTGTCCCTCCTCAAGAGAGATATCTGCTTAGGCCACTCGTAGAGTGAGATTGATGGAATGCGTGGTCACGCTCAAATGAATTGATGTGATCAATATCATTTGCTCATAATCAATCTACTCGGGATCGAGAAAACATTGAACGAGATAAGTTGACACCAACCATGACTTATGTTCAATATGATATCGTGTGACAAAATGATTGTGATATGTTCTATAAGGATAATCGAACTTCGTTAAGTTATATTAATTGGGTAGTCATGATGGCTTTCTAGAGTCCGCTCATGACTTATGGGTTTGACCGTGGTTAGACTAATTGCCAACTTAATATAATCCTATGGGGTCACACACAAAAGAATGAATTGTTTTAAAGGCTAAAATCAAGTTTCTGATGGTGCTCGGCCGAGCACATTACATTACTCGGCCGAGCAAGAGTTACAGAAACTTCTGGCATAGAGGTGCTCGGCCGAGCACCTTAAAGGACTCGGCCGAGGCCCTGTTCAGGCCCAGTTTTCTGATTTCGCGTTTTGACAGGTTTTGACCTATTTCTCCTAAAAGGTTTAGGTTTAATAAGTATAAATACCCCTCTCTTAACCCTAATCAGCAAGAATTGATATTGTATCATTATTGGTAGCCTCCATGTGTTTGAGAAACACATTCTTGAGTTTAGATTATGAATCAAAAGCTCAAGAACACCAATAAATTTATATAACCTTTGATAATTAGAAAAGCGTGTTTTCTAATGATGGTTCTAGCAATCCAGATCTAGAATGGTTCTAGATATTCGTTCGCGTGTGGATAAACATAGAGGGTGCTTGCTTTAGCATCTCGAGTTCGTGTTGCTGTGATCGTGATCCGAAGAACGCGACGAACGAGGAGATCAAATCTAAAGCTTGAAGACTTGAAGATTTGAAGATCGAAAAATTTTAAACGCACAACATGGTTAGTATTCTAAATTCATCTTGCTATTAATTTAATCCTCATGAATGGATCTTGGGGCTTAGGGTTTTGTTGATTTCTATTGCCGTCTTCCGCTGCGCAAGGACCATCAAACCCAACACATACTGACATAGAATATCTTCTTCATACTATTTACGCATTTCCCACCACACTAGGATCAGTCGAACCCACAAACTTTATAATCCACTTAAAGAAGTCAAAAGCATCTTCGTTTTATCTTTAATTAGATGACATAGTCTCTGCACCATAGTCTTTAGCACAGTTCATAATACTAAGCATAACATAACATTAATATGCCACATAATGCTCATTAGGTTCTTAGGACATTATTATGGGATTAAAAACTTATTTCTCAAATGCGATTGTTATGTAAGGTTTAACTATAATTAAATCAACCTAGTTAAGTGGGTAGGTCAAACTACATGCAAGCCAACCAAGTTCTTATCGAAACCTTCAATCCTTAAACCCTTTCAAGCACATCTTTATATATTATGTGTGCTAAAACCCAAGCTTCATACAGATCTCATCCACTTAATCAAAACAGCTATTGAAAGAGATTAATAGTCTTCATATTTGTGTACTTTTTTCTTTTTAGCTTTTGTGCTTTGCAACAAGCACTCTTAATTAGTGAGGCTAATTAAGTAGAGAAAATTATGAGAGAATTTCTTTGGCATTTCTTTTATTACCTTGAAGAAGTTTATAGTGGATTGCTATACACCAAACCATTTTGTTTGTTTCAATTACCTTTTCACACACACACACACACACACATTGTCTATTATACACTTACTCTTGTTCTCTCATTGTTTCACATTATTACCATTCATTATATTTTCCGCTCCAATACTCATTTTATCTCTCTGCACACAAGATAGTCGACCTTGTCACTACTAACAAGTCTATTGAGTTAGTGCTCGATTTCAAATTGGACCTTTCAGTTTAGTAACTTCACTATTCAAAGGAATTTGTTAAGGAATATTTGTTTTTTAAAGAAAATTGGCATTCATTTAGGGAGAATGGGAAAGTAATGAGTACCTTATAATCCTCTTTCAACATTTTTTTTTTTCAAACATTCTATCTCGAATAATCTTTTAAAAATTTCATTCAAATGGTCCAAGAATAGTTGTTAGCGTTTACCTCCAATTTTTCAAGGGAATAGGTGTATAGGTAGAGGACATGTTTGCATAAGTATTGATGCCTAGCTCTAAAGTATCTCTGTCTTCTGCTATCACTGACATCCACATATCTGTGTATGTGCGTAATTGTGGTGAGGGGCTGTGGAGCTTGAGAGCATGAATGGTCAAATCAAAGAAATGTGGGTTTTGTTAATCTGACCATTATTTGTGTTTTTCAGCATGGTTTGTCTAGATTATACATATAAGCACATGTATTTATATTTAAAAACAGTTACTACTACTTATTTCGTATTTTAAATTTGTATTTGGGATTTTTTGGGGGGAGGGGGACACTTGGCTGAGGAAAACTCTGACCTCTTTGGTGCTGCAATTGTTGAGTGTCACAAATTAGTTACACACACACAAAGAGAGAGAGAGAGAGAGAGAGAGAGAGAGAGAGAGAGAGAAAGAGAGAGAGAGAGAGAGAGAGAGAGAGAGAGAGAGGGAGGGGGGAGGGAGGGAGGGAGGTTGATAGTTGTACTCTGTGATAGTTAAGAGAATAAATGACATACTACTAATTGTTCTTTAATTGGCTATTGATGAAAGTAACTTTGCCCAGAAAAAAAATGGACATAGTTTAGAATTTTGTATGTTTTGTATTGAGAGATTTCAAGAGCATAAGGAATGATTGACAGAGCCAACTTATGTAGGGTTTGCGAAGGGAATACCATTGGGCGCATATCTAATTCGTTTAAAATTCATTGAGATTACTGAGAACATGTTTAATGTGGCCATCAAGCAAACATAGAAGTCTAATTACACGTTCTACCTCCACCTCAAAATGAATGTCCACTTTTGCCTTTATATCGAGCATAAAATTCATTGAGATTACTATGAACATTTTGACAAGGGAGTAATTCAAACATATCATTAGTTCAAAGAGCATGGTAACTTTGATAACATAAGCACATCTTAACTCGATCTTCTAATCCATATGGGATGTTGTTGGGGTGCAACCCAAAGTCCCACATCGGCCATTGATGAAACAATTGCAAACTATATAATAGCACTCACCCACTTCATTAGTATGAGGCCTTTTGGGAAGTTCCCAAAAACAAATCCGTGCGGGCTGGGCCCAAAGCGGACAATATCATACTAATGTGGGAAAGTGGTGGTGGTGGTCGCGGTCCCTACAAGTGGTATCAGAGCCTGGTTCGGATGTTCCTGACCGGGTGGACCGCGTGTGTGCTTTATATTGGTGGGGTTCCCCTTGTGTGACATTGCGAGTGGAGTCTTGCAATCGAAGGCGGTGGTGTTCCGCGGGCCGGTTGGTACAAGCTTTCGCTGGATATGGTCGGGGAGGATTGTTGGGGTGCAACCCAAAGTCTCACATCGGCAATTGAGGAAACAATTGCAAGCTATATAATAGCACCCACCCATTTCATTAGTATGAGGCTTTTTGGGAAGTTCCAAAAACAAATCCGTGCGGGCTGGGCCCAAAGCGAAAAATATCATACTAATGTGGGAAAGTGGTGGTGGTGGTCGATGTACTACCATAAATGTTCTATCCATAGTATAGGCAGTGATAGTAGAAGGGGTATCTATAATCTATGCCAACCTCCATTAAGAAAAGTTCCCTTGCAGCACATGTCGTAGTAAAATATTGCCGTACAGAAAGCAAATGAAACAAAAATTTGTTTTGTAAAAGTTATTTTCTTTTTTATCATTCAATAGTTTTTATGTAAGTATTGCATCAAAGTTATCGCACTAAAATACAACAAATCTACCCTAATATCCATACTGTTGGGAAATTGTGGTACCCGAACACTTCATGTCCTAGTGGTCGTCCGCGCATGCGGGCACGACTCTTTATTGGTGGGATGCACCATGTTACCACGCACCCTTAGGTTCATTAGTTTCATTCTCTATGTTATTTCACCAAAACTTTACTAGCCATCATACCATGTTCTTATTTATTTTTTCCCATTATATATATCTTTGTATGGATTGAGTGAACTAATCTCTATGTTTTTATCAAATTAAGTGTTTACATTAGAAAAAATAGAATATGTTAACAAGAAAATAAGATGGAAATTAAGGTAAAAAATTGATTGACTTTCCATAGAATATTCTTAAAAGAAAACATGGGGATGGGATGACATAATATGTGAGGTTGGACCAAAAGACAAGAGCACTCGAGAGCAAACTGATAAGTTGGCATACATCTGAGATTGAGATAGAGAAGTGGATGACTTGACTTCAATCACAAAGGTAATAATGGTAATTGCAGAGGATAGGTGCCCGCCATTTATGGCTTTAATATTTTTACCCTTTTTACATTAAAAAGAAATCTCTTTTTTACTTTATTATTTAACCTCTTTTTAACTTTATTTATTTGCATTCTTTATATGATACTCTTTTAAATTTAGAGTAGCAGTTTCACTCTAACTTACTTTGCACGCTTATTAATAAAACACAAAAAGATAGGTAAACATCGCGGGTCAACTATGAATATAATTATCCAAAATATTATTTACAATGCCAGTTGATAAAAAGTAGGGAAGATGAGTTTTGAAGTTTTTATAAAGGAAATAATAAAGGTACAAAAAATGGCTACAAAATGTGGTCTAACAATTGAGATGTCATAATTGGGTTGGTGTTTTTAATTAGAGTGTGACGGGTCCACTATCGATGTGGCTAATGAAATATCATCACCACATCTTGTATCCTTCATTTTGTAAATTTCTTTTGTAAGCCTAGCATTGTCCTTTTTATAATTACACAAGTATTATAAAGAGCGAGTTATCTGAAACATTATTCATCATTTATCATTTTGAGAATGCAAGTCTGAAATGTACCAAAAAAGAAAATACTCCCTCCGTCCCATTTCAAATCGTAAAATTTTGTTATTTTGGGTGTCCCATAGAAATTGCAAAATCCAAAAGTAGAATTTTTTAAATAATTTTCAATTAGTGAGACCCAATTGTCATACTCACATCAATTAACTCACATACTATTCTCTACCTCACTTTCTCTTTTTACCCAACTATCTACACTTACAACATATCATTTTTTTTTCACTTTTTTCCCTTAATTTTTGTATCATAAATTTATTTTGTAATTTAAAATGAGATGGAGGGAGTAAAACCTTTACTCTGAGAGAAGGAAGGGAGATAGAGGGAGTACTTTTTTTTTTTTCCTTTTGTAGGGAGAGGTGTGAGATAGGCTTAAGTAAACCCTAGGTAGGGTTAAAGTATTGTTTGGAAACCGAGGTAAAAGAAAAGGCTTACAAAGGTCTTAACTATGAAAACAACAGGTGAATGAAGGAAAGGTAATCGCCCCATGCAAATGTCCTTTTCTTACCCTCTCCCCCCACCTCTGCCGCCTCTGGCTCTCTCTCTCTCTAAAACACACACACATACATCCGTTGGGAATGCCAACCATACATTTTCCTTTCCCTCTTTCCCTTGTTTCTCTCTCCTACTACACATGTATATCTACTTGTATTACTTACACATATACGTATATATAGTAAAGCTAATATTACATAGGGAGAAAACAAGGGTTTGATTTTCTGTATCCAGCAATGAAAATATGAACATGAATTGAATTGGCAGTATAAGAACTTGGGTGTCGTTTAGTTGTAATATACCCAAGAAGTCTAGAGCTTAGGTCATAATAAACTCAAAATTTCATTTTAGTACCCTCAAGCACACACCAAACCTAGCTCATCGGATATCAAGGTGATACCACATTTTAGTTATAACGGATCTCATGTATAGCCTTCTGATTTTTAACTTTGCTTCCTAACCCAAAATGTAAGTTTTAGGATATTAAACTATTCAACTTTTAAGAAAAATTAAAAAAAAAATCTTTTTCATTACGTCACAACACGTCAATGTTGTGCGCGGCGCGGAAGCAGTTCACATTCACAATAACAATTAGGTTATGCTACACCATTAATTTGGACACAAACAAACAATATGACGGAAGGAATAAACAAGACAAGATTCAACGTGTTTCACCCCAACATCAATGGGCTACGTCCACAAACCAACTTCACTATAATATCAGCATTACAACACCACTAGTTTTAATCAAGAAACTCGCAAAGACACACCACTTATCACAACAGTATTACGAGAATGGAGGCATCACATCATTCGCAACATTCTTGAATACTCTCACAATAGTGTACAACTCCTTCAGAATGTACACATCTCTCTAACTAACTCTCCCGTAAGGGGAGCCACTCTTGGCACCACAAGACACATTTCAACTTTTTCTATATGTGTCTATTTATAGGCACTAGACATCTCCTAATTCAAGCCTTATTTAGATAGACAAATACCAATAGTCTCATTGGAAAACCAACTATCACATTCATGAATCACATGAGACAATGTATGTTGACTTCTTCTATGAACTTGAGTCATATTCCTAACAATCTCCACCTTGAAAAAAATTCCTTACACATAGAAACCGGCTCCACCGAATCATTGACATCCTCAAACTTAAATTCTCATGATATTTATATTCCCCAAAATATTTGTTTCTTTAGATCTACCACTGTTGTTTGGAAACGATTCCCAATGTTGTGGACCTCTAAATCCAATCGCCACCATTCAAATTGAAATTCAGTGAATTACCAAGCTACACACCAAAAATCAGCAAGATCCAATAGTTAACGAAAGCGCTACACCAAGTCTCCCACCGCTCCGCTAAAAAATCCAAGCCTGAAAATCTGTCACCACCACGAAACTTGCACTGCTGCTATTACAAACAGGAAATGCCGCCTGATCACCAATATCAGAAAGACATTCGACACAAGGCTCCATTCACGAGGTTTCACATCTACACAACTATCATCCAATCATAAATTCTCTACAAAACATTCCCGTCATCCGTAAAATAAGCATAACCCGAAAATCATTATCATCCGGCATCACATTGAGCTGAACCATCAGCTCTGCTAACAATTGTTGTGCGCGGCGCGGAAGCGGTTCTCATTTACACCAACAATTGGGTTATGCTACACCGTTAATTTGGACACAAACAATATGACAGAAAGAATAAATAAGACAATATTTAACATGGTTCACCCCAACATCAATGAGCTACGTCAATAGACCAACTTCACCATAGTATCATCATTACAACACCACGAGTTTTAATCAAGAAACTTATAGAGACACACCACTTATCACAACAGTATTACAAGAATGGAGGCATCCACATGCTTCTCAACATTTTTGAATAATCTCACAATAGTGTACAACTCTGTTATAAATGTACAAATCTCTCTAACTCACTCTCCCTAAGAGGAGCCACTCTTGAGACCACAAGGCACATTTCAATTCTTTCTATATGTATCTAGTTATAGGCACTAGACATCTCCTTATTCAAGCCTTATCTAGATAGACAAATATCAAAAGTGTCATTGGAAAACCAACTATCACATTCATGAATCACATAATTTATGAATCACATGAGACAATGTATGTTGACTTCTTCCATAAACTTGAGCCAAATTCCTAACAGTAAAAAATCGTTAGACTTTCTAATACGAAGTTATGTATCTTGAGTACGCACTCAAAGTGAAGTAGTTAATAGAATTAAGTCATTCTCCCTTTAAATGCCTTGTTAAGGGATGATGTTATCCAATCTATATAGTTGATATTTGGGACAAATGATGCTTTAACACGCCTCCTCACGTATAGGCCGGCATTAATTTTGATACCATATTAGAATTGTGACATTATCCCCTTAAAAGATCTTGTTAATGATGCTGGTGAAGATGATGCATGTGCGTAATTTGGTCCGAAAATCGACTGTCTCGAAAAGCTACGAAATTTTCACACAACTTGCGTAACGAGATGTAGATATCAAGACACAGTTTTGCGGTAACTAGACGTGATTTAGCCATTCGGGGTCGTTTGAGGGGAGGAAACGTCATTTTAGTGTTTTGGGTATTTTTTATTTCTTTTATTTTATGTTGTTGTTAGTGGGGTTAGTGAGATTAGAGGACAATTATCATCCTTTGTACATATGACGATTAGGGAATTATAGATTGGCAGTTTTTTGGTTTTTATGAAATGAATTCTAGTTCTCTCAGTAAGAGATAACTACAAGTCAATGTCATGTACTACACCCTTTATTACACCAATGGCAACATACTCTCTTTTAACATCATAACATACTCTCTTTTAACAACATAATGAAACGTACTTTTTTGGTCGGGTTACAAATAGTGCAAATTGGCTGGATGACGTTAAATATCATAAACGGAATGTTAACATGAAGAAGGAAGATGAACAAGGGCTGGATCTTCATGGTGATCGGGGATGGAATTGTTGTAGGGAAGAAGGGTTGTGATTGGCTATTGATAAAAAGCCAAGATCTAGTGGTTGGTGGTTGATGGAAGCAAATGGGTGGCAAATTGTGGTGGTGTGTGGCGGTCTAGTGGTGGTGTGTGGCGAACTGATAGTGGGGCGGGGAAATGGCAAGAAAATTGTTAGAGGTAAGGAAGAAGCAGGCTCACGAAGGTTAATTGTATTTAACGGGTGTTACTTTTCTTTTTATATTGTTGACATTTCAGTTATCTTTTTAATATCGTTAGGGTGCAGTCCATTATATGTAAAAAAAATTGTGAAGTACATTTCATTAAAATGTCAAATCGTAGTACAGTGCATTAATTGTAACAAATGCTATAGTACGTTCCGTATATTTATCGTTCACCCCTCTCAAAACTATTCAGTTTTTGAATTGTCTCTTATAGTTCGGTCATTTTCACATAGATTCGACATCAGTTATGGGGTAAGGTTATCCAATTTATATAGTTGATCAATTATTTCTCCAAATTAATGTGAAATAAATGAGGTTTGAACCGTAGTTTATCTAATTACTATGGATTGAACGACCAAAATATGCAATATTGTGGTGGTAATTTAAGTAGTATAATATGCATATTAAACTACAGTATGATTTAAGCTATTAAAACACAAACTAAGTACTAGAACTAATGCATATTGAACTATCATCGGGGTTTGCTCCGGTAAATCTTTGCTCTAGCGAGCTTCTTCCTACAATCCCCATTTTACAACGTCATTTTGTTTTGTGATTAACGGATGAGAGATGTTTTGGCGCTTGACGGAACCCACAAATTTTCTAATCGATTTCAGCTACATATAAAATGAGCAAGACGATGTAATGAGAGACCGGACTATAAACGGAGTAGAGAAAGATTTGTTGGAGCAAATTCATATCTAATTGTATCGGTCACATTATTGAGCTAATAACTGGGATCCACAAATTGAACAAAATAGTGAAAAAAAGTTTTCTGGATCCCTCATCACTTGCCTTGTTGTTTTCCAAGGTACAAGTGTTGGAAGCTATGAATGCACATTTTCTATAAAAATAAATGAAAAATAAAGGTTTAATCTTACTCCTATAATAGTGGGTCTCCCTCTTTCTCTTTTCTTCACTTGTCTTTGATAACTCAGAAAAAAAAAAAAAAAAAAAAACACAGAAGAAAGTCAGATCCATCCCATCCCATCTCACTCCATTATATTGTCCAGGATCAATCTTATCAAATCAATCAATCAAATCAAAAACATTCACACACACAGAGAGCAGGAAAAAAGGAAAGGAAAAGAAAAGTAAAAAAGGAATGTCTTCTTCAGCAGCTGCCTTTTCATCACCGGACCACCACCACCACAACCACATCTCTCCATCTCCTCCTCCTCCTCCTCCTCCCTCCTCCTCCGAGCAACTTTGTTATGTCCATTGCATGTACTGCGACACAGTTCTTGCCGTATGTGTTTTAAATTATCTTATTTTTCACCTAGCTATCTAGTTTATTACCCTTTCGAATTCTTTTCATTTGATTTATTTTGATTTTTTGTGTTTATTGTAGGTGAGTGTTCCTTGTAGCAGCTTGTTCACTACGGTGACTGTCCGATGTGGTCACTGCACGAATCTTTTGTCCGTGCGTGGCTATCTCCTTCCTTCTGCAGCTAACCAGCTTCATCTTGGACATAATTTCTTTTCTCCTCAAAATCTTCTGGTAATATATATAATTAACTAAATATTATTAGGGTTTCCAATTCATTTCTACCCTAGGCTGTTTGATCATCAAGAGAAATTTGACATTGGGAAAATATGATACTTTTTCGAGTAGATGGATTAGGTTATCATTCTGAATCAAATCTTGAAGAAGATGAATTTTATCAAGTTCAAAACTATATAAAAAAAATGAAGAAAGTAAGATATGGTTTCAAATGCCTTTCTCCCCAAAATCTGTAATTTATGATCTAAAATTAGGGTTTGGTTAGTTTTTTGTTTTTTTTTCTTTGGCCAATTTAGTTTCTTCCAAGAATAATGTATGGTCTAGAATGGTTTTCTTGGTTTTCATCATCTTGGATATAATCTCTTCTATCATGTGTCTTTTAATTAAAGTTCATGTTTTAGTCAAAACCATTGTTTATTTCTTTGATGCTCTTTTGTAATATTTGTCATCATAAACACACTTGCAGGAGGAGATCAGAAATGCACCGTCCAGCTTGATGATGAATCAGCCCAACCCAAATGATTCCTTTTTACCAATTCGAGGAATCGATGAGGTTCCAAAACCTCCGGTAGCAAACCGGCGTAAGTGTCCATTAATTCAGTATTTAATAATTCTGGCTTATTTTTTTCCATGAATTTTCAAGGAGAAGATATTTTTCCAAGTTTAAGTTTTGTTCAAAATCTAATATGTGGAATGCAGTTTAGCCTATCCATTAAACTCTACTCTTTTTAGCAGTTTAATTTCATAGCTTTCCTCCTTGATTGTGTGATTCCACAAATGTAAATGTCCTTCCAAAAGGGTAACTTTATTGTCTGCAGCATTTGCTCATTTCAGTTTCTGTCACAATATTGTTCACATGCTCAGCTAAAGGTACAAATTTTCGTTGATTTACTTTAACAATAACATTTCTTTCTTGGAAACCCTAACATTTTTCCTTCAAGTGAGTACTTTTATTACATTTCATAATATTAAAACAAAAATCAAAGTTCTATTAATATTAAATTGTTCTATTTCACTTTCAAATGTAATTATGTACAAACTCTTTTTCGGTTTCTCATGAATGCTAGTACAATAGTGTGTTAATGCTCATTGGCTAAAAGATACCTTTGATATGTCATAATTTACCATTACATGAGGCATGAGATTTAATTGAGAAGAATTCTACTTTTACTTTTTTGTTTGCTTTGCACATGTGATGAGACTAAAAGGATCCTATCCCCCGGAAAATAAGATACTTAGAAGCATCTAAAGTAGAAAGAGATAGAGAGGGTCAGCTAGCATAAAAGTCCATAAAAAGTCAGCGAAGTAATTTTAATGTCTTCTTCTTAATTTTATCTGTCCTAATGTTTGTCCACTACTTTTCAGCCCCAGAGAAAAGGCAGAGAGTGCCATCTGCTTACAACAGGTTCATCAAGTAAGTATCTATTACCAAGATTTTCTCACTATTGTTATGTTCAGGAACATTAACTTATTTTGGTTTTGGTCTTGCAATAATTATACTTCCCGTACCAAAATGATAGTGCTATTTTCGTTGTGTTTGTTCCTCTAAAATTAAGTCTTTAAATAATTGAGTTTCCAAAAATTATAATGTAATTTTAAAATGTTTAAAAAGTCAAACAGGAGCATAAGTTTTAGACGGTGGGAGTATGAATTTTGGAGGGTAGAAGTTAATTTATCTCTTTCACAAACTCACAAAAACTCATTAATAATAGCCTATATATACAAGATACATGTATTTATATGTAGAGTAATGACATTGAAAAAATGAAAAAATTACTGCAGGGAGGAGATACAACGTATCAAAGCTGGAAACCCTGATATAAGTCACAGGGAGGCCTTCAGTGCAGCTGCAAAAAATGTAAGATCCAAGAAAATTCTTTAAAGAAAAAGACAGCAAATCTGACCTATGTATAATTTTACTAGTATCTAGGTTTTAGGGTTTCATATCCCCTTTAATTTTTTAACTAGGTTTGTTTGACCTAATGACAGGGTTTATTTTCTTATTTTTCGTTAAACTTTATTGCTTTTCTGAATATATTTTTTTGTGGGTATTTATTTTCTTTCTGTTTTCCGGATAGTGGGCCCATTTCCCTCACATCCACTTTGGACTTATGCCTGACCAACCCGTGAAGAAACCCAATGTGTGTCTACAGGTATACCCTTTTACTTTCATACGTGGTGTATGTGTGTGTTGTGTGAAGGTGAAAGTGTGTGTGTGTGTGTGTCACATTTATAATTTGGAAACTTAAGAATGTGGTTTGGAAATGTGTAGGAAGGAGAGGATCTGCTGATGAAAGATGGGTTTCTTACTCAAGCCAACTTGGGTGTTTCCCCATACTAAGAAATGGGATGAAGCTGTTTAGCTAGCTAGAGCTAGGGTTTCTGAATTTGCTTTGTTATTAATCTTTAAGCGTCGTCTATTAATTTCTAAGAATTAGGGTTTATCTTCTTGTTTCATGCTGTCAAAAAAGACCCTTTTAACAGTTTGGGTACTTGAATGGTTGGAGAGTATTTTGGAGTCTTGAAAATGTTTGTGAAGTCTTAACTCATGAGGTAATCTCTCTTGAACCCTTCCGATAAATCAAGTATTCTGATGTTAATGACTCGAATGAGGGCATTTTGTAATTACCTAATGCTTTAATATTTTTCTTTTCGTACTTTGAATTAGCAATAATTTAATAGATGTGAAATTTGATGATCAAGAATAGTTGCATCAAACTCTAATTCAATCTGAAGGAAAGGCTTAAACCCTAAAATCTGACTGAATAAGGATTTGAACCGCTCACGTGCATCATTTGACGGGAGGTCGTAATTATCAGTCGCTGATAATCCAAGATTATAGCTTTTTCGCTCATGTATCTAAGAATACATCAGATGACCATGATGAAATAACATCGGAAGCATGCTTAGTAGTATGAATCTGTCCCATGATTTTCACTAGCGATCATACAATTCAAAATTGATTAGAATGTAGGAACTAATTACACGAGCCTCAAATGATCATGACCGCACATAGTTGAGCCCAAGGATGACTCCCTCAGTCCTTTTTCATGGAACTACTAGGTTAGAAAACAAGGATGGTTCTACCCTTCTCGTACTAAAACATTACATGTTTAAATTGTATCCCTTGTCTCAACTACTGTATACTAGTATGCCCTTAGGTATGTAAGGATAACCCAAGTCTCAAATATTATCGACTATGTGCAGGTTATAAAATTTATAATGGTTCAACTAGGGTTTGGAAATTCAGATCAGCTTAGAAGGTCGAATTGTACTCAACCTAACTGGTGGTTGTCGATATTAATATCGATTGACTAGTACCATCAATTAGGTCGAACACGACTTCATTTATCATACTCATTCCGTACTTATGATTTATTTTTCTTTGTTTTTCTCCCACCAAGAGCATGTATTATTTGGTGTCACCGCTTGAACCCGCGCAGATTTGAGACGTGAGATTACGAAAAGAGATCAAGTTTTAGCTAGCCTCTATAGTAGGTGCCTGTTGATATATAGTTATGAAATTGATATTTCTAAGCCATTAAAGATCATGAATCCCATAAGAAAAGAACATCTCATGTAAACTTGATCATCTTAAGTAGTGTGAAGGTTTGGGCCCCATCCTTGTTTCATGATTCTAGGGATGCTTCAAGGCCTAAAATTGAACATTAGCAATAAAGCTACCAACTGCCATTCCATCTATGCTTATATCATCTTGTGTATTGCAATAAAGAAGAGGATATTTCCCCGGGCAATGCTAGGCTTACAAAAGAAGGTTACAAAATGAAGGATACAAGATGTGGTGACGATATTTCATTGGCTACATTGATAGTGGACCCGGAACACTCCACTTAAAAACACCAACACAATTATGACACCTCATTTTGTACGCCACATTTTGTAGCCGTCTTTTGTAACTTTATTATTTTCCTATTTCCCGTATGCAAGATGTTCATTGAGAAACACTTCATTCGTAAAATTTCGCACTAAAACTATTCTTTTTCTTTTTAGTATCATATCCTATAGAAATAACAACTCAAAGTGAATAATAAGTAAATAAGGTCAATGAATTCCAAATACCAAGAGTTTTATCCTAAGGAGTACACTACTTATTAGATTTTTCTAGTATTTGCGAAAATTATTTGACCTCCCTTATTGTTTTCTACGAAAACTGAAAGGCCCTGTTAACTTAATAAACAAATTGATTAAAACTTGGACAGCTAACACTTTGGGTTAGCTGTTGAGAAATAATAAATATAAAGAATTATGCAGCGGAATATAAATAAGTAATGAATGAAAAAGGACAATGTGCAGTGTGTGTAAGTGTATGAACAAGAGTATACACAGTATTTTTAAAGTGGTTCAGAGGCAAAACCCTTCTCTTACATCCACCCCCACTGTTGAACAACAGTGAGATCAATTCACTATAATATTCTCTTCACTAAGAGTTACAAGAATTGATAAGGCAAGTTCCTAGAACCCCCCCCCCCCTCTACTTAATTGACACTTCAATTAAGGTTACTTATTTCAAAGCGAAAAAGAAAAGAAAAAGTAAGATCACAAGTGTGTTTACAAAGAAATAGTTTGGCTGTTAGCTGGCTTGGTGAGGGTTGTAACTGGGTGCAAGATGGCACAATATTTGCAGGGGTTTATGCAAATAGTCAAGACTGCAGAAATAGTAGTGAGCAAATGGAATGCATGGGTTTTAAAAAGGGTGTAAAGGTTTTTTGACAACATGCCAATATGCTCCTTTATATATGGGTTGGCATATAGCCGTTGGGGGACAAAGGTAAAGTAGTAGCCGTTTGGGGACAGAGGTACAGAGAAGTAATGGTTTGTCTTGACTGGATGTGGTCAAGTTGGCTGACATGTTTATTACTCATTTGGATGCAAGTTGTCAAAGAAGAGAAGGCTATGCAGGCTTAATCAAGCTTCAATATGAGTTATTCCAATGATTGGGAGAATTTTCTATTATTATAATAATCATTCTTCAAAGATCTGATGTGGCACAAGAATGCTGTTGGCCAAGATCAGACTTAGCTGTTCAGACTGGTGTCTTAGCTGTTGGGCCTTTGAGGCATTTTTTTTGAAGCTTGTTTGTAATTGGCATATTGATAATTCATTTGAATGAAAGAGAGTCTATAAATGAAGGTTCTTCAGTTTGTTTGATGTATAGATGATAGGCAGATCTTGTAATGTCTTGACTATTGGCTTAGCTGTTCAATGTTGTCTTGGGTTGCATGTGCTCAGGTCTTTGTATACACCATGTAATCAACTGGGTTGGATTATTTATTTATCAAAACATCTTTACTATGATTAATATGTGATTAAACATAGTGAGGTACTAACAATTTCCCCATTTTTGGTAAATAAATAATGGTTTTGATTTTGTACCTGCACAAAATATGCTAAAGGATAGAAATACCAATGAAGAGGGATTCTTCTTGATTAAATCTCTTGGCATACAAACCATATTAATACAAACTAAAAGGTACTAAAAAGAATAAAAAAATTGAACAGATATGAAAAATAAAAGAAAGACAAACCAATTTTAATCTAACCCAAATTTGCATGCTGGATTCTCTTCACAGCTTCAAGTTCTTGGAGAATAGCAGCTTTTCTTACTGGTTCATGCTGCCTGCAGTACCATTCATTGTTCCAGTCTAGACCCATCACGTAGTTGTAAGAAAAGTTCTGGTCTTGTTTGGCTAACAGTTGGGCTTTGGTCAGAACAGGTTGGTGATGTAGAAGTCTTCCACCAATCTAAGCTTGCAATTGTTGAGGAGTCATGGTATCTTCAAACAGAGAAACCCCCATGGAATAATCTTTGTAGAGGGAGGCAAGTCTCTTTTTGGTGAATTTTGTAGGATGGCTAGGTGGTGGAGCAGTGAAGTAGGAATATATGGATGTCTGAGATGGTCTGGAGGGAATGGGATGGCTGCTGGGAGGAGGAGGTGGGAAAGCTGTTTGGGTTGGCTGTTCAGGAGATGATTGAGTTAGATTGTTACCTCTTTGAATGATGAATTCAGACACATCGTCATACTTTCTAAGAAGAACAGTTTTGAGTTGTTTGATGAGGGTGGCTGAGAATTGGTTGAAGTCAGTGTAGGTGAGATAATATGGTGGGGTGTATTTGAATAGATCAAAGTTAGAGGGGAGATTAGCAAGCTTTCATCTTAACTTTTTGTGGAAGGCAAGAGGTGAAGGAGGTAATCCTTGAGGGTAAACAGTAGAGATGGGTTAGATTTTCTTGACAATTATCCCAAGTATGCAGCTTTTCTTGGACAGCAGTGACCAAAACACAGATTGGGCATATTGAATGCATAGCTCATACACAAGGGATGATGGGGAGTACATGCATTCCTGAAGATTATTAGAGATTAAGTGGGAGAATACAAGTTCCCATTCAGCAAGATTGGAAAGAGAGAGAGCTTTGGGAAGAGATGGAGCTGAAAAGAAGGAGGATTGAATAGAGATTCTAAATTTCTTCCACTCTTCATAGACAAAGAAGAGTTGGCTTCCAAGATTTCTTGCATGAATACTCATGTGAGTTTTGGTCATTTCCCATGGAGATAGTAGATTGTGAGGATTGATCATTGGGGGAAGAGAAGAGATTGATCCATATTTCTGGTGGGCTTGAAGGATAGAAGGAAAGGAAAAAATCTATGTCACAATCAAGTGCCCAAAATCTCACATTTTGAATAGAGGTATCAAGATCAAACTAAGACTGAGGGATAGTCTCAGTGCCCAAAATCTCACATTTTGAATAGAGGTATCAAGATCAAACTAAGACTGAGGGATAGTCTCAGTTGGAGGGATAGCTGTTGGGATAGATTTGGGGATGGCTGTTGAAGTTTGAGAGACAGATGATCCTCCTTGACCTTAGGATAGTCTAGCTTCTCTAATTCTGATGAAATCAAAGGCTTTAAGGGCTTCATCTAGGGAGAATTTGGTGGATAGATGTTCAAAGAGAGCTGTACTACTTTCCTCACACAGATTAGAGACTGTCTTATCTTTGATGAACTCTATGAGTTTGGGATTGAGAATAGGAGGAACAACAGGGTGAGAGGGGATATCTTGTGGTAGGGGAACATATGTGTGAGGTGAGGTAGGAGGAACATCAGAGGATGGAGTCTTAGCTGTTGGGATAAACTTAAGAACATGTGAGTTCCCCCTTGACCTAGCAGGGCTATTTAGCCTAGGAGAGTGCTCCCTATGGATTTTAACAGGAGAGAGTGTTGGAAAGGAGTAGGAGTGCAAATGTAATATGTCTTCAATGGCAAAAACATGATCAGAACTAGAGGTAGGATTGGGAGAAGGAGGGGATAGTTGTCTGAGCCTTTTGGGTGAAGGGGAAGGTGATCTTGGGGGTCTTATTTTGACAATAAAAGGACCAGCATAGGAAGAGGAGGAGGTTACCTTATCTGTGGCATCTAGTTGAGGCCCAGTTATTGGATAAACCTTCTCTGCTGTTGAGTCTTCCACTATAGGTACTTTAGAAACAAGCCTAGTTGATTGAATTCTCTGCTGTTGAGTCTTCCACTATAGGTACTTTAGAAACAAGCCTAGTTGATTGAATTCTCTTGAACTATGCAAGAGTCTGTTGGATATCCAATTATTCTTCATCTATCACCTGTAGATCACTGGAGTCACTTGGCTTTTGGACCTCAGTCTCTTCTTCACTTGTGTGGGTCTCAACATCCACAAAGACCTTGCTGTGATCTTTGTCAGTGGGTTTGATCACTTCAAAGTCAGCTGTTGTGTTCTCATGAATAGTGGGAGGAAGAGTGGAGTCTTTGGAAGCATATTTTGAGGAGGAACTGGAGGTTGAAGAGGAAGATGAGGGTGGTTCATCAATTTTCCTCTTTCCTTTGCCTTTTACAGCTGTTGATTTTCTTCTTTGAACCTTAGTTGTTGATCTGGTGGCCATTTTCTTGACTGGAGTTGTCTTAGCTGTTGAAAGTTTAGCTTTGGTAAGCTTAGCTGTTCCCTCTTTAGAACCTTTGAGAGAAAGAGTTTTCTTGTCAAACTTTTTGGTTAAGCTGAGAGGAATAGTGTGGCACCAGTGAGTATTGAGAGGATGTTCTATAGTTAAGAGTTTCTAGAGAAGAATTCCACTCATAAACCTAAAAAGATTGGGCTTGGTTGATTTGACATTTGGTTTTAACAAGGATGGGCTCCTTCCAAATTGAAGTTATTGAGCATAATTACACACCAGTTAACATTGCCCCTGATAAGAGCAAGGGCTTGCTTCCACTCAGCTGCACTAAGCTGATCAAGTGATGATTGTTTCCCACACAAACCTTTGATAACGACATCACTTAGAGATGAGTTATTTTTGGAAAGATTTTTCTTAAAAATGGCTTGTTTTTTTAGAGATGGGTAGTTGCAATTTGGGAGATTGGTGAAGGTTTTGTACAGAGGCTCAAATTCATCATCCATGGAAGAGTCCCAAATATCTTCATTATCTGTGATATTATTGGGGATTCCATATGTGGTGTGGACATCATCCTGGGTGATTGTAAAAAGGATAGTGTTAAGGAAGGCATGGATAGAGTTGTCAGTGGTTCAATAGCCATTCCTATATATTTCTCTGCACGCATTCTCAAGAATAGGGGGCTTAGCTGTTAACATGTCAACTATACCATTGGCTTCAAGAATGCCTTTGACATACGTACCGACTTCATCAATGAAGAAGTCATTATCAATATAACAGCCGTGAGATTCTTCAGTGAGAGCCATCGATTTTGAGATTTTTAGAGTTGTAGCAAAGATTAGGGTTTGAAATAGGGGAGTAAAAAATTTGAGGAATTTTGAAGGGGAATTACTTTTTGAGGTTTATAAATGGGTAAAGGGAGTGAATAGATCGTGGTTTAGAGGGTGAGGGAAACGGTTATATTTTTTAGAGAGAGGTGACGTGTGAATTTAATGTAACCGTTATGGAACAGTAACTGTTATCCCTTTTTACTAATCACTTGAACAGTAAATAGAATGAGAGTAAATGGTGTATCATTTATTTCCATAAAAAAAGAGCGGCTATTTAAGGAAAGTATGGTGCTAATGTAAGATTATCAACACAACACTCTTTTAATTAAATTGTGTCAATCACATCTCAAAATTGCCACACATTTCTACCAATAGTACAGATTTGAGAGTCAAATCAGTCAATATTTTATGGCCTCAATGGTTGTCAATAGCTAACCCTATGGTCATGATCTATTATGATCCAACCTAAATGACCTGTTTATATAAGGAACAAGACTTTAGCTGTAAGAGCCATACTTAGTTGTTTTCTTTGGAATGGGAAGATTTTCTTCAAAGTTTAGTCCTAGTAAAATGTCTCAAACTGCTAAAAAGCTAATATTCAAATCTCCTATTGTGGAGGAGACTGAGAATCAAAATTTTGAGAGGGAGTTTTGGTCATACAAAGTTCAGAGTGATCATAATTTGCTTGAGGAGGTTGATTAACTTCCATTTGATCACCCTTTGAAGCATAGTGAGATGAGGGAAAGAGAGAAAAGAAAGAGAGAATGGGAAATGGAGAAAGAAACACTAGTCAAGAATGAACAGGAGATACTAGCACACTTAAGTAGGATTCAGGGAAAGGGAAAAATGAGAGAGGAGAATTCAGAGATAGAGGAATCAAGTTTTAAGTTATTTGGGAAAGAGATAAAGTTAGGTGAGGGTGAGAGCAGCAGAGCAAAAGTTGCAAAGCTAGAGATTTAAAGGGTGTATTCCCTTGGAGAGTTGATGAAACAAGAGGGTTTCAAGATTCATGAGAAGGATAGAAGTAGGAGGGAGGTATGAGGGGATCAGCAGGTGAGAGCGTACACTTTGGGAGAGTTAATGTAGCAAGAGAATGAGTTAGCTGCTCGGTCCAAAAAGGTTCCTATTGTTGAACAGCAGAGGGTGTATACTTCAGTTACAAGGGATTCTCTTTCCATAGGTATGGCAGTGCTTGAGGGAGAGTGTGATAATTTTAATGGTGTCCACCTATCTCCATCAAGGACTCATACTCAGCTATTCAGACAGTACCTGAAGTGTTGTAGCCCTGTTAAAGTTGATGAGGGAGATGAGGAGGGTCCTGAGTCTCAAATGGCTATGATAGCTGCTGACAGTATTCAGACCTCGGGAAATTTTAGCTTCATGTCTCCTTTGGGGGATATGGCTCCTTACAATGCTGTAGAAGAATTTTGGCCAAGGAAAATGGGTCCACCTTTGCAGTATTCAGTGACTGCTACTGATCCTTTCTTGGACAGGCACCCCATATGGTTGGAGAGATATGGAGAGTCCAGTCAGACTGTAGTGGCTAGGCCTTATGGAGGGGAGAACCATCATAATACTTCTGCTGAGGGGTCTGGGGCTGGAGGATAGGAAGCTCTTTGGAGATGGAACTATTGAACAACTAATTTTGCAGGCTTAGCTGTTCAAGTGAAGCTTTTGTTGAAAGGGGAATATTGTTGTGAGGATAGGCTACCAAGTGTTCTTAGGAGGTAGCAAGGGTGTGTAGGATAGTTTTAGGTCCTTTGATGTAGACTGAGCATCATTGGATTGTCCTTGAATAGGTCTCTGTTTAGTTTAGCTGTATAAGAAACATGTGAACAGCTAACTACTTTCTGATGTACTGTTTTTACTTATGAAATGAAATTTTGAATTATCCCTTTTACTTAGGCAAGTTTATCATTCCTAATATTTCTCTCAAAAGTTCAAATCTCTTTTCATCCATAGCTTTGGTCAGTATGTCAGAGACATTATCCTCAGTACCAACTTTGGCCAGGTTTGTGTTCCCTTTTTCAACATGATCTCTAATGAAGTGGTGTCTTACTTCAATATGTTTGGTTTTAGAGTGTTGAATAGGGTTTTCAGTTATAGCAATTTTACTATAATTGTCACAAAAAATTGGGATATTTGAAATGTTCATCCCAAAGTCTTGGAGTTGACTTTTTAAGTACAAAATCTGTGAACAGCAGAGACCAGCTGCATCATATTCAGCCTCAGTTGTTGATGTTGCTACAGAGGTCTGCTTTTTGCTAGACCAAGACACAATTCTAGATCCAATGAATTGGCATCCTCCACTTGTTGACTTTCTGTCTAGATTGCATTCAGCATAATTTGAGTCAGTAAACCCTATTAGTGAGAATGGAGATTCATTAGGATACCATAAGCCATAATCAGGTGTTCCCTTTAGATATCTCAATATTCTTTTGACTGTAGCTAGATGAGACTCTTTAGGGTTAGCTTGAAACCTTGCACAGAGACAGACACTGAATACAATGTCAGGCCTTGAGGCAGTGACATATAGGAGATATCCTATATAGCTTCTGTAGAGAGTTTGATCAATACTTTGACCATCAGTGTCAGCATGAAGCTTTGTAGTGGTGGACAGGGGTGTCTTAGCTGCTGAGGCATTTTGCATGTCAACCTTCTTCATCATATCTCTTGTATATTTGGCTTGGTTGATAAAGATTCCATCCTTCATTTTTTTAACTTGTAGGCCTAAGAAAAAGGCAAGTTCTCCAATCATGCTCATCTTAAATTGCTTTTGCATGAGATTTCCAAATTCTTTGCAGAGGTCTTCATTGGATGATCCAAAAATGATGTCATCAATATAGACCTGAATGAGTAGGGTATCATTTCCATACTTCTTGATGAACAGTGTGTTGTCAATATGACCCTTGGTAAATCATTTATTGAGAAGGAATTTAGACAAAGTGTCATACCAAGCTCTAGGTGCTTTTTTCAGACCATACAAGGCTTTGTCTAACTTGTACACATGGTCTGGAAACTTTGGATGTTCAAATCCAAGAGGTTGAGCTACAAACACTTGTTCATTTAGTACTCCATTCAAGAAGGCACTCTTGACATCCATTTGGAATACTTTCATGTTTTTGAAAGATGCAAAGGCTATAAATAGTCTTATTGCTTCCAGTCTTGCTACATGAGCAAAAGTTTCATCATAGTCTATTCCTTCTTCTTGTATGTATCCCTAAGCTACAAGTCTAGCCTTGTTCCTCACTACTGTTCTATCTTCACTCATTTTATTCCTGAATACCCATCTAGTGCCTATGACAGTTTGATTTCTTGGTTTGGGAACAAGTTTCCATACTTTATTCCTTTCAAACTGTTCAAGTTCTTCTTCCATGGCTTCTATCTAGTCTGCATCTTGAAGAGCTTCATGGATTTTCTTAGGTTCCATTTGAGAAATGAAGGCACTCATAAAAATATCATAATGAGGAATGCCATCAGGAATTGTTTTCTTTTGAATGGGTAAAGAGATGACAAGGTTATTATCATTTATAATGGGGATTGGAGTAGTGATTTAGGAAGGAGTGATTTGACAGCTAATAGTTTCATCTAAGCTGTTGAAAGAGGGTAAGCTGTTGGGCTTAGGATTGCTATTGGAAGGGTCTTTGGGCAGAATGTAGGGAAGAATGATGTTGTTTTCATTTGAGGATGAGGGATTATTGGATGTGGGAGATGATTATGGAAGGTTTTCAGAATTGCCAATGTTTTCATCAAAATCACATAAGTCAGTGTTGCTTTGATCATTATTTTCATCAAAATCAACAAGAATTGATTCTTCTACAACCAGTCTTCTTTTATTGTATACTCTGTATGCTTTGCTGGTGTTGGAGTATCCAAGAAAGATTCCTTCATCACTTTTTGAACCAAACTTGTCAAGGTTGTTCTTCCCATTGTTGTGAATGAAACACTTGCCTCCAAATCCATGAAAGTAAGATATGGTAGGAACCTTTCCATTCCATAACCCATATGGGGTCTTCATATGATACTTATTGATGAGAGTCTTATTTTGCACATAAATAGCAGTGGTTACAGCTTCACCCCAAAAGTACTTAGGAAGATTGTGTTCTGGCAGTATTGCCCTTGCTGCTTCACAAATAGTTCTGCTACTCCATTTTGCTGAGGAGTTCTTGGTGCTGAAAAGTTGTGATCAATCCCTATCTGATTACAATAGGTGTTAACTCTAGTGTTTTCAAACTCTGTTCCATGGTCAGATCTTATTTTCTTGATTGACAAGCCTTTAAGATTCTGAACTTTGTTGAACAACTGAGTGAGATAATTGAGAGTGTCACTTTTGGATTCAAGAATGATGATCCAAGTGAATCTTGTGTAGTCATCAACAACTACAAGGGAATATCTCTTTCCACCTAGAGATCTGGTTCTGATAGGACCAAACAAGTCCATGTGAATAAGTTCAAGAGGCTTGGATGTGTATAATCTAGTTTTTGCAGAAAAAGAGGTCTTCTTTTGTTTTCCACATTGACATGCTTTACACAGCTATTCCTTCTTGAAAAGTATTTTGGGAAGACCTTTGACAAGGTTGGAGTTGGCTAACTTGGAAATTGTTTTGAGATTTAGATGGGCAAGTCTTTTATGCCACAGCCAAGACATGTCAGATTGGCTGTAGGATAGGAGACAATGGGTAGTTGAGGTTTGGACTACTTCAAGGTGAAGGCAGTAGAGGTTCTTCTTTCTTAATCCTGTTAGAATGACCTTGTTTTTGTCCCTGTCTTGACATTGATCCTTGGTGCTGTTGGGTTTTGCATAATCAAACGCAGCGGAATAAACCCAAAAGCCTAGATCCATTCAAGATGATTAAATTAATACAAGGTTGAATTTACAATACAAACCGTAATGGAGCTTTAAAATTTTCTTGATCTAGAATCTTGGTTCTTCGCACTTCTTCGAATCACGAACGCAAGAACACGAACAGAAAGATGATTAAGCAATCAACCTCTATGGATATCCACACGCGAACGAATATTAAGAACTCTTTCTTAATCTTGACTGCTAGATCAAAAAGAGGCTATATGAATTTATGATTTCTTGATCTTGATTCTCAATCTTGATCAATAAAATTGTTTCTCCAAACAACTAAATTAATTCATGTCAATGGCTGGTGAAAAGATATTTATATAGGTCTAAGTCCTTAACCCTTAAAGACTTTGGAAACCTAAATCCCGTCACTTAATTATGCTGCAAGATTTCTGGCCAAACAGCACTGGCATGGTCCTGCCCTAAAACCGGCACGGTCGTGCCCTAAAACCGGTATGGTCGTGCCGATCCGTGCGCGCCTACCATCCGGCTGATCATTATTGGCACGGTCGTGCTTTGTACTCGGCACGGTCGAGCTTTATACTTGGCACGGTCGTGCCAAATGAGCCGCCAGTCACTTGCCTTGGATGATTAATGGCACGGTCATGCCCTATAAATGCATGGTCGTGCCAGACCAAAATCTACCATTTTGCCCCTTTTAACAATTCGTTCCATTGTGTGTGACCCCATAGGATTATATCAAGTTGGTAATGAGTCCAAACACATTTTGTCCTCATGAATCATGAGCGGACCCTAGCAGGCCATCATGACTACCCAAATGATACAACTTTATCACAGTTCGTTAATCCTTCATAGAACATATACACAATCCTTTTGTCCATGATGTCATTGAGCGTAAGCCATGGTTAATGGGCCATGGTCAATGGTCAACTTACAATGCCCAATACTTTTCTCGATCCAAAATAGTTTGATAACACAAATGATATCGATCACATCAATTCATTTGAGCACGGCCATGCATTTCATCAACACTATTCATCGAGGGGCCCAAGCCTGACATCTCTCCTAATGAGGGACAAATTCCATCTTGACTTATTACACTTCCCTACATAGCTTCGATCATGCCAATCATATCCTTTATAATCACTTGGTTAAGATTGACGTTTGAATATGTCAAACATGATCTCTATTATGTGGAAGATCGCAATAATCTCAGGTACGAGGATTCTAATGATATAACTATTAGAGGTTTAATTATGACATTTTGACCATGACATAAACCTTATCTTTGGGTCATGTCCAGTATGTGTTCCCCAACACATACCCATAAGTTTAACTTATATCCAATACACATAATTATCATATGATTATCTAATTAAACTTATACTAGTTCTTCATAAGTACTAGGGACGGAGATTATTATGAAAAAACATGAAACAATAAATAATAATCCAAAACATCTCTTTATATATAAATGAAAAGTGATAACAAACATTGTAAAATAACGTGCCAAATAACATGTCTAGGGCATATACACCAACAATCTCCCACTTACACTAGGCCCAATCAATAATGTATCTAATACCCATGGACCTAACATGACCATCATGTTTAGCTTGAGGAGGTCCCTTTGTTAGCGGATTCAGCAATGTTATCATCCGTTGGTACTCTGCATATCTTCACGTCCTCACTCTCTATGATTTCTCGAATGAGATGAAAATGCCTAAGTATTGCTTGGATCTTTGATGTTCTCTTGGTTCCTTTGCTTGAGAAATAGCAACATTATTGTCATAATAAAGGTCTATTGGATTAGCAATTCTAGGAACCACTTCTAATTCAGTTATGAATTTCTTGATCCAAACAGCCTCTTTAGCAGCATCCGACGGAGCTAAATACTCAGCTTCCGTTGTAGAATCAGCTACTGTACTCTGCTTGGAACTTTTCCAACTTACAGCACCACCGTTTAACATAAACACGAATCTAGATTGCGATCTATAGTCATCCTTGTCAGTTTGGAAGCTTGCATCTGCGTAACCCTTACAACAAGATCATCTTCCAAACCTCCATAAATCAACAACGAGTCTTTAGTCCTTCTTAAGTACTTAAGAATCGTTTTGACTGCTATCCAGTAACTCTCATTGGGATCTGACTGGTATCTTCTCGTCATGCTCAAAGCATACGAGACATCCAGTCTAGTACATATCATGGCATACATAATGGATCCTATTGCCGAAGCATATGGGATTCCATTCATGCGTTCTCGCTCATCAGTTGTCTGAGGACACTGAGTCTTGCTTAAACTTTTACCATGTAATACTGGCAGGTTACCTCTCTTAGAGTTCTCCATACAGAATCTTTTAATAACCTTGTCAATGTATGTATTTTGACTTAAACCAATCAGTCTTTTATATCTATCACGATAGATCTTAATTCCAAGGATGTAAGCGGCTTCACCCATATCTTTCATTTAAAAGCATTTTCCGAACCAAGTCTTTACAGATTGAAGTACATGAATATCGTTTCCAATGATTAATATGTCATCGACATATAGCACTAGAAATAGCACTACGCTCCCACTAATTTTCTTGTATACACAAGGTTCATCTTCATTCTTGATGAATCCAAACTCTTTGACCGATTCATCATATCGAAGATTCCAACTCCTTGAGGCTTGCTTCAATCCATAGATGGATTTCTGCAACTTACATACCTTATTAGAATTTTCTGGATTTGTAAAACCTTCCGGTTGTGTCATATACACATCCTCAAGCAAGTTCCCGTTAAGGAATGCTGTTTTTACATCCATTTGCCATATCTCATATTCATAATATACGGCTATGGCAATTAAAATTCTTATAGACTTGATCATTGCTACGGGTGAAAAGGTTTCATCATAGTCAATACCATGAATCTGCCTATAACCTTTCGCTACAAGCCTAGCTTTATAAGTATGCACCTTTCCATCCATATCAGTTTTCTTTTTGAAAACCCATTTGCATCCTATGGTTTTTACACCTTCGGGTGCATCTATCAAGTTCCAAGCTTGATTATCATACATGGATTAGATTTCGGATTCCATAGCTCCAAGCCATTTATCCGAGTCAGGAGAGGACACCGCTTCTTGGTAGGAGGTAGGTTCATCATTCTCAATGATTTCTACTTCATTACTATCCGTCATAAGAAATCCATATCTCTCGGGTTCGGATCGTGACCTACTAGATCTGCGATTAGTTTGTGTATCTTGAACGGGTTCCACAACTCCTTGTGAAACTTGTTCAGATTCCACCATCGGTTCAATGTTACTTTCGGGTTCTCGAACCTCTTCGAGATTAATTTTACTCCCACTAGTTCCTTTGGAGACAAACTCTTTCTCTAGAAAGGTACCGTGTCGAGCAACAAACACTTTGTTGTTCGTGCGGTTGTAAAAGTAATATCCTTTAGTTTCCTTAGGATAACAAACGAAAAAACATTTATCAGATTTTGGTGCAAGTTTGTCAGAGACAAATCTCTTAACATAAGCCTCACAATCCCAAATTCTCATGAAAGATAAACTAGGTTTTCTTCCATTCCACATCTCATATAGAGTCTTTGGAACCGATTTAGTTGGAAAATTATTTAGTGTGAACGCAGCAGTTTCTAATGCATAACCCCAAAAGGATAATGGAAGATCAACTTGACTCATCATAGATCGGACCATATCCAATAAAGTCCGATTTCTCCTCTCGGACACCCCATTCCAATGTGGTGTTCCGGGTGGAGTTAATTGTGAAACAATTCAACAATCTTTAAGATGATCGTCAAACTCTTGGCTTAAATATTCACCACCTCGATCAGATCGGAGTGCTTTAATAGTTTTGCCAATTTGATTTTGTACTTCATTTTAAAATATTCTAAATATCTGAAACGCTTCACTTTTATATTTTATTAAGTAGACATAGCCAAATCTACTAAAATCGTCAGTGAATGTTATAAAGTACTGAAATCCTCCCCTAGCACTGCTACTTAAAGGTCCGCATACATCAGTATGTATTAAGCTCAATAAGTCACTTGCCCTTTCACTACTTTTAGTAAAAGGTGTCTTAGCCATTTTTCCAAGTAAACATGACTCACAAGTCTCATATGATTCAAAATCATTTGAGTCTAAAAGTCCGTCCCCATGGAGTTTTGAGATACGCTTCTCATTAATATGACCAAGACGGCAATACCACAAATAGGTATGATTTACATCATTAGGTTTAGATTTCTTAATTATGTTATAGACATCTTCATTATTTCCATTCTCAACATCAAGGACATAAAGGTCATTAAATGAACATGCAGTACAATAAAGCATATCATTTAAATAAATAGAAAACTTCTTATTCTTAATAATAAAACTATAACCTTCATTATCCAAACAAGAAATTGAAATAATATTTATACTCAAATCTGGAACGTAATAACAATTGTTCAAAACAAGAATTAATCCGCTTGGTAAAATGACTTCATTGGTTCCTACGGCTAATGCAGCAACTCTTGCTCCATTCCTCACGCGTAGGTCTACTTCGCCATCTTTAAGTAGCCTCCTATTCTTTAGTGCCTTCGCATTTAAACAAATGTGAGATCCACATCCGGTATCCAATACCCAGGAACTAGAAGAAGAAAGGAGTATATCTATAACATAGATACCTGAAGTAGAAGCAATCTCACTGTCCTTTTTCTTCTTCTTACTTTCTTCCATGTAAGCTTTGCAATTTCTCTTCCAATGACCGGTCTCACCGCAATGGAAACAAATTGCATCCTTTTGAGTGTCTACTTTAGCCACTACAGCAGCTGCAGCAACTTTTGCCTTGCTTGCTTTAGGTTTGGAAACACTTGCCTTACCTTTACCTCTGTTTTTGAATCCCTTTCCTTTATTAACCATGAGCACAGGAGAAGCTTTTTTATGATTTTTCTTTCAGTTGTCTTTAGCATCCCATGCAACTCAGACAGTGTCTTATCCATACCATACATATTAAAGTTCATAACGAACTGATTATAGCTTTTAGGTAATGAATTAAGAATAAAATCAGTGGCCAACTCAACAGAGATGGGATGGCCAAGCCTCTCAAGATGCTCAAAGTGAGCCTTTATTTTCAGAACATGAGGACCCACGGGCTGTCCATCTTGCATGAGGTCAAAGCAGCTATGGTATCAAACCTCTCTTGCCTTGCTTGCTCTTGGAACATGTCTTTCAACTCAATGTTCAAGTCATAGGCTTCCAAGTGTTCCAGAGTCTTCTGAAGTTCTGAACACATGGCAGCAAGCATGAGATAACCAACCTCACGAGAATCACTTTTGTTCTTCTTGTAGGCGTCTCTCTCTGCCCTAGGGGCAGTGGCAGCAGGTTCCTCTTCAGGTACGGGCTCATTGAGAATGTACTGCTTATCTTCACGCTTTAGAACGATTATAAGGCTTCGGATCCAATCCGTGAAGTTAGCACCATTCTCTTGAAGTTTTTCCTTCTCAAGGATAGATCGCAATGATAGGTTATTTGTTTAGTCATGGGTTGGCACATGACTTAAATTTTCAAAGAAGGTTCATCACATATAACACTTTTATGAGCACATAAGATAAACATGTAAAGCATCAAGTTTAGTCATTAAATTAATCTCTATTAATTTAAGCATGATATTTATGTGTCTTTCTCTATAATTATGAGGATGAGACTCTTTGAACTTTAGTCATTATCTCCAAATCAAGACAACAAGAAGTGCGACTGAAACTAAGCCATAGGCATCCACAATTCCGCACTAATTCAAGAAACCAAGAAAGTAGTACATGTGGCCGAAACTAAGCAATAGATGGTCTCGATGAACGTAGGCCAATTGCATTCACAATTCCACATGAATATTCAAACTTGAATCAAGAACTTTGTTTCTTACTTTTAGCAATTATGAACTCTTCATTCTAACTTCGTTTTATCTTTAAAACTTTGATTGCGATCAATTTTGGGAAACACAGTCTCGAGAACGTAGGCTAACCATCCAAAACTTGATCCAATCTCAGAATTCACAAGACTAAAACAAATAGGAAATTTAAACCACAGAGTCCACCCCAAACCCTAGGCACACGCCCGCGCCAAACATGAGGTCCGGCCGGGTCAGTACCTAGGTCCGGTCGGACCCTCTTCGTAAAATTAAAAATTTTAAAATTCAAATTTTGTCTCAAAATTGTTTTTCCCCGACTCAATTAGGATTTGGTGTTCTTGGTGATCCAATCACCATGATCATCAAAACCTTAAATAAAATATTTATTCATAAATCTTTAGATTATCAAAACTTTGATCCAATAAAAAATTGATAATCCAAAAAATTTTAAATCCACCATAATTTTATTGCGATTGAGTAGTGCAATTAATGTTACAAAAACAATAAACCACATAGAACGCATAGATCATATAAAGAATCATGAATCTAAATTCAAATAGCATGTCAACACATATAATCCAATTATATTATTAACATGTTATTATTAAAATAATCCTGATGAACGGGGCTCTGATACCACTGTTGGGTTTTGCATAATCAAACGCAGCGGAATAAACCCAAAAGCCTAGATCCATTCAAGATGATTAAATTAATACAAGGTTGAATTTAGAATACTAACCGTGATGGAGCTTTAAAATTTTCTTAATCTTGAATCTTGGTTCTTCGCGCTTCTTCGAATCACGAACGCACGAACACGAACAGAAAGATGATTAAGCAATCACTCTATGTATATCCACACACGAACGAATATTAATAACTCTTTCTTAATCATGACTGCTAGATCAAAAAGGGGCTATATGAATTTATGATTTCTTGATCTTGATTCTCAATCTTGATCAATAAAATTGTTTCTCCAAACAACTAGATTAATTCATGTCAATGGCTGGTGAAAAGATATTTATATAGGTCTAAGTCCTTAACCCTTAAGGACTTTGGAAACCTAAATCCCGTCACTTAATTATGCTGCGAGATTTTTGGCCAAACAGCACTGGCACGGTCGTGCCCTAAAACCGGCACGGTCGTGCCAATACGTGAGCGCCTGTCATCCGGCTGATGTCATTGAGCGTAAGCCATAGGATTATATCAAGTTGGTAATGAGTCCAAACACATTTTGTCCTCATGAATCATGAGCGGACCCTAGCAGGCCATCATGACTACCCAAATGATACAACTTTATCACAGTTCGTTAATCCTTCATAGAACATATACACAATCCTTTTGTCCATGATGTCATTGAGCGTAAGCCATGGTTAATGGGACATGGTCAATGGTCAACTTACAATGCCCAATACTTTTCTCGATCCAAAATAGTTTGATAACACAAATGATATCGATCACATCAATTCATTTGAGCACGGCCATGCATTTCATCAACACTATTCATCGAGGGGCCCAAGCCTGACATCTCTCCTAATGAGGGACAAATTCCATCTTGACTTATTACACTTCCCTACATAGCTTCGATCATGCCAATCATATCCTTTATAATCACTTGGTTAAGAGTGACGTTTGAATATGTCAAACATGATCTCCATTATGTGGAAGATCGCGATAATCTCAGGTACGAGGATTCTAATGATATAACTATTAGAGGTTTAATTATGACATTTTGACCATTACATAAACCTCATCTTTGGGTCATGTCCAGTATTTGTTCCCCAACATATACCCATAAGTTTAACTTGTATCCAATACACATAATCATCATATGATTATCTAATTAAACTTATACTAGTTCTTCATTAGTACTAGGGATGGAGATTATTATAACAAAATATGAAACAATAAATAATAATCCAAAACATCTCTTTATATATAAATGAAAAGTGTTAACAAACATTGTCAAACAACGTGCCAAATAACATGCCTAGGGCATATACACCAAAAGGTGCAAATAACATGATAACATTTGTCACAGATTTGACTTATGCTGATCAAATTATGCTTAAAGCCTTCAACATAAGACACATCTGTAAAGATGATGTCCTTGGTCACTAGGTTTCCTGATCCTTTTACCCTTGCTTGAGAATTATCACCAAAGGTAATATTGGGACCATTCTTTGGTGAAAGTGAGATTGCTGTCTGGGGATTGATGAGTGGTATGATGATCTTGGAGAAGAGTTTTGAACTGATAAGCATGACTTTTCCCATTGGAATATTTCCAATTTTGTCTCGGTTTCCTTGAGTGCCTCTGCTGCCTAGCCTGTCTTGGCTGTCTAGCTTGTCTTGGTTGTTCAGCTTGTCTTGGCTGTCTATCTTATCTAGGCTTTCTAGACTTTTGTTCCTGCTTCTTTTTCTGAGATTGAGTATCATCAGTACTAGTAGAAGCTTGAGGTTTAGGAATTATAGGAGGCTCCACTTTCAATTCACTCTTTTTGGTACCTTCACTCTCCTTTTTATACACATCTTCCTTGGTTTGAATGGGGTAAGATGGTTTCTTGGTAGAGAATTTATTGAGACTTTATAGAACCATAGTTTCAATAGCTCAACTGCCAGTTGGTGGAGTGTAGGTTTTGAGTGTGGGATTTTTAGCTCCAATTCCAGACCTGTCCCCAAGATGTCTTTGGTTAAAGTGATACAAGGATAGAGCATTGCTTGATTTGTTCTAGGAATTAATTTTTCTTTTTAAGGCGTTGTTTTCTTCCTTCAAGGTACTCATTTTTTGTTCATTATCCTTTTGGGATTTTGAACAGTCAGTCTTAGCTGTTAAGCTGTGGATGTCATTCTCAAGTTTTTGACACTTGTCCTCTAGATCCTTTTTGGTGGTTTCAAGGGTGATGTTTGAGGTTTTAAGAATCTCAATAGTTTTGTATTGTTCAAGGTTTTTAGTGATTAGGGCAGCAAAGCTAGAGTCTTGTTTCTTCTTTTGAATTAAGAGGTTGCAAACTAAATTTTTAAAACCTTCAATATTGAGAGAGTTAAAATTATGTACCTCTTTTAATTCCTCAGCAGCAGCTAAGGCTTCAAGATCTTCTTCATTGTCTGAATCTTCACATTCTTGTGCAACCAAACATAGTAGAGCTTCTTCTTCATCACTGTCTGAATCTGATGAATCAAATTCTTCATCACTGAACCTAGATGAGTCAACAAGCATGACTTGTTCTTTATTTTTGTCATTTTTAGCTTTGACACAATTGTAACAGTTACACCTAGAGCTGTGAATGACTTCTTTAGAATAGGTCATTCTTTTTTAGTTTTCTCTCTGTTTCTTAGGTTCCTTGCAATCTGCAGCATAGCGATCTGGTTTACCATAATTGTAACACTCAATATTCTTCTTCACAACTTCTTGAGTTGAGTGGGATGGTGAAGGACTGTATTTTCTATCAAATACTTTCTTTTGGTGTTTCATGGCATTTCTGAAAGCCATGGAGATTAGGCTTGGGATGTCTTCTTGAGAAATCGGTTTTGATTCTTGTTTAGGGGGTTATGTTCATCTTTTGCAGGGCATTGCTTACAAGAGTGTCAATGTCCTATTGGGAGAATTGTTTTTGGGTTTGCTCTTGAGCAACAAGGGAAATGGTTTGAGATATGGTAGGTGCTGGTTGTACTTTGACCATTCCTTCAAGCTCATAAGCTTCAGGTTTTCCAAAATATTGTTCAATGGTCATACTGCTCCATTCAGCTCCTTATCTAATGGGTAGAGCTACTTTCTCATACTCTTGAGGGAGATTTGAGTATATTTTTAGACAAAGGTCAGATTGATCAAAATTTTGCCATGGTCTGAAATGGCTCTTACAAGATCTTCAAATCTTGGTCTTGCAGCACTCACCTTTTCTCCAGGGTAGAATTTGAAGTTGTCCAGTTGTCTTAGTAAGTTGTAGATATTCTGAGTTCTTACACTTGTGTGTTTAGTGAACTTGGTGTTTATTAATTCCCATGCAGCTTTAGCACTTTTAACTTTAGCTATTTCTTGAGCTAGAGAGTCATTTACACTCTTTTGTAGAATGTTTTCGCTTTCAGATTAGCAGTCATCAATTGTCTTTGAGCATCAGTCCAATTTTCAGGAGATTTAATTTTTTTATCTCCTCCATTAACTTCAGCTTGAGTGGGAGGTTCAACTTCATTTTCTAAGACATACCAGTTCCATATGCTATTAGCATCTAGGTAGGTTTTAAATTTTGAGGAATAAATCTCAAAAGATCCACAATCATCTATGTGTGGAATGTCATTTTCATTGTTTCTTCTTGGTTGAGGCATGGTGGGTTGAATTGATCTTTCACAAGTTGTTAGTGTATGAACAAGTGTGTACACAGTATTTTTAAAGTGGTTCAGAGGCAAAACCCTTCTCTTACATCCACCCCCACTGTTGAAGAACAGTGAGATTAATTCACTATAATATTCTCTTCACTAAGAGTTACAAGAATTGATAAGGCAAGTTCCTAGGACCCCCCTACTTAATTGACACTTCAATTAAGGTTGCTTCTGTCAAAGCGAAAAAGAAAAGAAAAAGTAAGATCACAAGTGTGTTTACAAAGAAATAGTTTGGCTGTTAGCTGGCCTGGTGAGGGTTGTAACTGGGTGCAAGATGGCACAATTTGCAGGGGTTTATGCAAATAGTCAAGAATGCAAAAATAGCAGTGAGCAAATGGAATGCAGGGGTTTTAAAAAGGGTGTAAAGGTTTTTTTACAACATGCCAATATGCTCCTTTATATATGGGTTGGCATATAGCCGTTGGGGGACAAAGGTGCAGTAGTAGCCGTTTGGGGACAGAGGTACAGAGAAGTAATGGTTTGTCTTGACTGGATGTGGTCAAGTTGACTGACATGTTTATTACTCCTTTGGATGCAAGTTGTCAAAGAAGAGAAGGCTATGCAGGCTTAATTAAGCTTCAATATCCATTGATTGGGAGAATGTTCTATTATTGGAATAATCATTCTTCAAAGATCTGATGTGGCACAAGAAATCTGTTGGCCAAGATCAGTCTTAGCTGTTCAGACTGGTGTTCAGACTGTTGGGCCTTTGAGGCATTTTCTGTTGAAGCTTGTTTGTAATTGGCATCTTGATAATTCATTTGAATGAAAGAGAGTCTGTAAATAAAGGTTCTTCAGTTTGTTTGATGTATAGATGATAGGCAGATCTTGTAATGTCTTGACTATTGGCTTAGGTGTTCAATGTTGTCTTGAGTTGCCTGTGCTCAGGTTTGTTGTATACTCATGTAATCAACTCGGTTGGATTATTTAATTATCAAAACATCTTTACTATGATTAATATGTGATTAAATATAGTTAGGTACTAACAAAAACTAACCTGCGCACTATCAATAATTATTAGAATAAAGTTATATCTAACAAAAAATATTATTCGATGTACAATCTTGAGTTTCTTAACATGTTTATACATAATGGAACTGGGTCATGTGCCTAGAATGTGACCATTATTGCCATCATCGTGATCACTCCTCCACCACCCAATTAACCACCCCAACATTCACCCACACCAACCTTGCTACATACTGAACACCTAGTGGTGGTGATGGTTTTAACTTTGGCGATGGGGACAATGCTATGGTAGTAGTTATAGTTTATACTTTTGGTGATCATGGTGATTAGCCGACATTAGTGGTGGTTATGGTGGATGTGCAATGGTTGTGGTCACACATATGGTGATGGTAGTAATGTGGAGGCAATGGTTGTGTGATGATGGAGGAGGTGGTGGTAGGGCTATGGTGACGGTGCGGTAGCGATGATGGTATGGTCATGGGTAGTTCCAATGACCCTTTGTTCGTTTTCTGTAAGTGTTAAAATTATTGACTAGTGTTTTTATCCGGTAATAACACTTATTAAGATCATTTTTCCTAAATTCATGACTAAAAATTGACACTCATTTAGCGGGTGGGGGGGGGGGTAATTACGATGGATGATGAGATTGACTCATTGGCTCATTGGTAGACATGTGATACTTGAGAATTGGTTAAATTGCTCTAGGGGAAGAAGACACTGCTTAAAAAGTGAATTCACTGGATAAAGGAGGAGGCGAACGGAAGCAAATATCACAAGGCAAGACTGGTCTTGAAGGGTTTTCAACAGATGTATGGTATTGATGACACTGACGTCTATAATCATGTTGAAGTTAACTACTATCAGAATATTTATGCGAATGGAACTTGTAGAGAACTTGCATCTAAAATAAATTGATGTAAAAATTGTGTTTCTCCATGGGACTTGGAGGATATGTACATAAGACATCCAGATGGATACTTGTTAAAGAAGAGCTTGTATGGCTTAATATATCTCTGAGATATTGGTATAAGCAATCTAATGGATTCATGCAGGATGCAGAAATTGTCAAACGTGAATCGAATCATTATTGCTACTTCAAGAGGTTCGACAACAGTTATTTAATCTTGATGTTTTTTGTTGACAGTGTGTAACGGACTCTAATTACAGAGATGTAAACACACTGAACAAACAGCTGTCAGAATAGTTTGTTATGATGGATTTGGAGGAGGCCAAACAAATCTTGGTCATGCAGATTAACCACGATATGAAGACTGGGAAATCGTTTCTTTCGTATGCAGAATATATCAAGAAAGTCTTTAGGAGATTCTTCGTGGTGGATGCAAAGCCTATGAGTCCGCAGCCAGTTTAAGCTATCTAGCAAGGACTCACCTAAGGACAAGGATCAAAGTTTAAGATGGAAAGAATTCCATATATTTTAAAAGTTTAGAGTCTAATGTATGCAATGGTTTGTGGGAGGGCATACTTTGGAAATGTGATGAGAGTAGTCAGCCGGGCAATCTAAGGAAGCAACATTCGGAAGCAGTTAAGAGGTTCCCAAGGTACTTAAGTGGTACTATTGGGAAGGTCTTGTGTTTGGGGAACAAGGAGGTCGAATTATCGGGTTATGTTGAGATGAATTTTGCATTAAGTAATCTTGATAAGATATGTTATGTGTTTATATTAGGTGGTACGACAATCTCCTGGGTTTTAAAGTTGCAGAAGATCATGACACGGTCGACTGTCGAGGCAAATATATCGCTGTCATGGAGGCTAGCAGAGATATTGTATGGTTGCATAATTTATTAGGTGAACTTGCGGAAAAACAAAGGGACATTTTTATGTACAGTGACACATTCAATATGCTATTCAGTTAACGAAGAATCCAACGTTTTATTCTAGAAACGAAGTACAATGCGCTGAGGTTTCATTGCATCAAGTGTCTCTTCGAGAGGAAGATCTTCCAGGTTGGGAAGGGCCATGGCACTACCGTGAAGAGAAACGGATACACAGATTGTGTTTCCAATGAAACGGTCACAAATGGGTTTAGTCTGTTGGTGGGAGATTGTTGAGTTGGAGCCTAAACGAGTTTGGCTCGTAGCTTAACGCATATGTGTGCATGGTACCAAATTTTCTTGATTATTGGTATTTCGCGTTTCTCAGTGATATCAGGTTGATGGCTTTATTGTAAATGTTATATAAACATAAGTGACAGTTATAATCTCAATTTTTTTCTAATAAAAAAAAAACATTAGTCAAATATTGTAGTGCAAACTAGCTTGTCAGTGTAGTCATTCAAATCAATACCCAGACGTAGTCTTTCAAATTGACGAACCGGATCCTAAACAATAGCTTCTAATATTCTTTAGGTTTATAAGGAATTCTTATATTCCCAATATTCTCCTCCTATTAGTACTCCACCAAACATGTTTAAAAAAGGTTTATTATTAATTACTGGTCTAATGATTAAGGGTGTTGTTATACACACCCGTAAAACTTTTGAATACACCCGTAACAGTGCATTACAGTGTTGTACCATCTAAAATTTCAAGCATTCTACGGGTGTATTCATAAGTTTTACGGGTGTGTATAACAACACCGAATGATTAATGAATGTTAATATAGTAAGTTTGATTTTGTTTCTCAATCTTTATAAATTTATCCCCCAACTATATGTATTTTAGGATGGAGATTAATATTAATGTATTGTATGAAAAATGGATAGTAATCATCAGTGTAATAGAAATTAAAAAGTGGGATAGTTATTGTTAGCATTCAGGTGTACTCTATAATTTAGAAATTATTTTTGTTACCATTTTGGGTTTTGTAAAATGTCCCATAAATCATGAATTGAACTACTGTGAAGGCTTGAGACTGAAAGAAAATGAACCAATTAACTATGGCTTGCTTTGGTTTGGAGAATTGTAGTACTCCATCCCTCCCAAGTTTTTTTGATTAAAAATTCAAAAATATTTTTGTTATCCGCTTTTATAATGTTAGTTTTCAAGTATAAAATGAAATTTCAAAGAAACATGTAAAAAAAAAAAAAAACAATTAAGGACACATTTAAAATAAAATAAAATAAAAAACCATTTATTTTGAAAAAAAAAAAAAAAAAAATCATTCCTTTTGGGACAGAGTTTTTTACTTGCATTTTAAAGTTACAGCCCTACAACAAACCTCACTTCTCTGGCCCAAAAGAGGGTCATGCACACTAATTCTGCTGTCCTAATGAAAACTGGCCCAACAGATGCAGATAGCCGGCCCAAACCTGAAATATATTTACCATTCCACCCAAATTCCACCATACCAAGTTAAAGGATATGAACATATAAGCTTAAAATGTAAAAATGAGAAGAATTTTTTGGAACAATGGAAAATGGCAAATGAGAAAATCATTTTGACACGGAGGAGGGAGTATATCATTACTAACCGAATGAGTTTTTCCTTCACTGGAATCTCAAATCATCGATTAAGTCTTCTCCTTCACTAGAATCTGGGGTCGGGTCAGACTATGGAAGAACACCAAAACTGATACTAGCCACAGCTCGAGTTTGTATAAGTGCGAACTCAAAAAAAGACTGACCTGAAACTGGATGGTTCAAAGAAGAAACAAATCAAGAAACAACTCAGGAATAAGAGAGTCGGTCAACTCACCGGATTTCATTATTCTGGGCACGGGTATTAACATCCAAACTAAAACAACGGAAAAAGAGCGATAAATCTGATGTGAGATGGGCCTCCCCAGCTCCTTTCCAACCTTTTCCATCTTTCTTTGATATTGTCTGTGGTTCTACACTATCTTCTTCCTTTCAGTCTGGCTAACACGAACATATACATCTATATACATATAAATATATGATCATCAATGTCAACTATGAACTTTCAGGGAAGACCATACATTTTCACTGTTCTTCCACCTCACTTCGAAAATGTTTTGTTTTTCATACTCGCATATTTCAGACAAAATACCTCAACAACATTGGTATATGTACGAGTAGTTGCTAATCAAAAGGCTTTCAAATGATGGTATAATCGAAGTAGTAACAGTTTAGTTGTATACTATTCCCAACTAAATCAACTACACAAATTGTAGTTATGTTGCACACATGAATACATTTCTGCTAAATATCTCTATTCGAAATAATATCCTCTATCAAACAGGGCATCCGGAGTATTATCATCGATATCCAGAACAAACTGAAATGGATGGCTGAATGTTCCAAGCAACTTTATCCCAACAAATTATGAAAAAATGAAACAAACCTAATAAAATCAGTAGTATATTTTTTGTTTCCTAAAAGCCCATGCAATATACTCCCTCCGTCCCAAGATGAATGTCCGAATAACTATCAAATTTTCTCTTGGTCACGAGTAAATTTGAAATTTTTTTAGACATTCATTTTGGGAAAGAGGTAGTAGTATAAAGCAACCCATCTCTGAAGTTCAACAAAACTATGTAAACTAACTCTGGCAGAACAGCCACAATTCTAAAACTGGTTGAAACACAACAGAAGAAACAACTGGTACTGTATTTATATACGACCTCCGTCCCAGCACAAGTGACACTTATTTCCTTTCTGGTCCGTCCCATCACAAGTGACACTACCTAAAATAGAAATGTTTTAATATATTTATATTCAACCAACCCCACCATTTAACCCCACTCATTCTCTCTCTTCATTTTCCACCACTCAATTTATTCAACCAAGACTACTGTTTACACCGCTCATTCTCTCTCTTCATATTTCACCATACATATCGATTTTTTTCTTAATTATTGTGCCCCAAAAGTTGGTGTCACTTGTGCCGGGACGGATGGAGTATATAATAATATAATCCACACCCCAACATAAACACAGGAGAAGATAAATGATATTCAAACATTTTACTCTATATGAAACTGAACACTAACCTGATACCCCTAAACAGATTAGTAAAAAAAAGTGTACAGTATTATTTTTTCTTTACATACTAAAATAGTTCATAACTGTCACGAGGTAGCAGTATAATCTCATGTGGATTGTTTAAAAGAATGACTAGAGATGTTAAGAGCAGGGTAGACCTGGCGCCAGTAAGTGGAATAAACAATCGTAAGACCATGTATCAAACTGAGCTACACATCCTATTGTTTCCCCTAGCCAATCTCCAAAAATTATTATGGACGGTCCCTAGTCAAGTTTCTCGACATCAGTTCTGTAGTAAATATCAATCATAACCTCTTTTGGAATATACCAACAAATGGTTTGTCACTTGTGCATTTATGGAGCAAGGGAGTTGTCAGATGCCTTAGCTGAACAAGACAGAATGAAGCGGCAATAAAAATTTAAGCTGCAAGTAATGTGAAATCCCAAATCAACTCAAGTTAGCAATGTGCCACGCACCAATAATGATCGGCCATTAGATAAATGTCCTCTATTCAATGATAGGCTATACTCCTTGACGGAGGGAGTATATCGATGTATGGCAAAACTGATGTTGATATCAACATAAAGTTTGGTGATGTCTTTTAGTGGCCTTTCTTAAAAGAAATTTTATGAATCGTAATCAATTGACAGCAGGCGTATCTCATATGAGAAGAGGGACACTTAAGGATACATAACAAAACGCTTTGAAATGTTGACTTGTCAACTGTGACATTTTATCTGGGACGGAGGGAATAAAACTCTTATGAATCTCATTATCGTCTCAGCCTCATTCATATTATCAGTGCTCCTTAGTAAAATGATTCAAAACAGAGTAGTAAACTTACAGTACCTGGTAAAGAACGCTGGTTTAAGGAGAAGCTAGATATATTGTCACTCCAAAACAACTAGTATACATGGCTCACTGTTTAACCAACGTTCTTCTCCAAATGAAAAGGATGAATTCCAATAACCTACTGCAAGTAAAATGTCCTTTCTCAACAACACTTGCAGAGGACACGTCCTATCTGAACTTCATTCGGAGAAGCAAGAAATTACTATAGCTACAACATCTCTCATAAATTTTGACCCAAAGCAAAGAAAAATAGTGATAGTACGAGTAATGATCAGTAACATTTGAACCCAATTACCCAAGTGTCTCATTTGTGAAATTAAAAAAAAAAAAAAAAAACAGATGTGCTTTGTTTGGAGTACAAAATGATACCATAGAACTGGCATTCGAGAAAATTGAGCTTAAATACTGATCTGTAGGCAACATTCAGTTATAAAGCTTGGATATTGTGTGGGTCAAACACTACACTTGAGTGAATGTAAAAAACAGAAAAAATAATAAAAAAGATGGCGAACAAACTCAATAGACCAGTTAAATATTGTATTAATTTCAGAACGTCAAACTTACATACAATTGGTAATGTATTGTGGTGTCGCAGACTCCCGCCCACACCCCAGCCTAACAACTAACATGAATAGAACAGTTCTATACATTCATCTCTAGATGAGATTAAACACTCTGGCAGATACCTCTAACTATAGAACGAAGAAACAATAAAAACGAAGTACACAAACAGACTGACTAGTAAGGTAGTAATAAAAAAAACAATCCATACCGTAAAGGAGGCAACTCGCATTTTGTATATGTGCAGCCAAGGTCCTCCGTTTCTAATACTCAACTATAGAAAAATTTGATTGATCAAACCCAACTATAAGTTCTATGAATTCAGTATCAAGACATGAACCAACCGCAAGTCTATCTGATATCTCTATGACCAACGAACATCAACTATAGTATCCTTTGTATTTAATTCAACATCTCCTCTCCAAGCCACATGCTTCATAATCTGTACATTCCAACCCGATTAGATAGACCTGAGACTGTACAACTGTCTTCCCAATCTTAAAGCCCGGAACCACAGTAAATCCCACTTTTGGTCTACTCTTTCCCGGAAATATTCCTCTCCTCGTAGCATCTTCCATGTAGACCATTGAAAAGTCTACTCCTTTTTCCACCTGAAATATCTCAACTACAGGATCAAACGAGAATGCCAACTTATGAAGCAACCATACCGAGCTAGACATTTTAACAAACGCCTCATAAAACACTCCCAACGACCTCCATGAATCCAAAACAGCTTCTTTCCTATCCAGATTCCTAAATATGGATGATTCCATACTAGGATGTATAAGCTGCTCATACTTACGTTCACAAAACCTTGTAAACTCACTACTCGGATTCCTATTCAAGACATCCACAGGATTGTTCGACACATGTTCCATTAATTGCTTCAGAGCATTGTCTCTACACATACTCTCATCTCCAATCAAACCAAAACTTTCAGAATCAAAATCTTTAAACATACCCAAACAAATATACGATAAAAATGCATACCTCTTATGCCCCTTCTTTGCATACTCCACACTGGGATGAACGAAATTTGCAGCAGACTCCAAATCCCACCCTGCCTTCTTCATCAAATCAACCAACAACTTAGTAAAGCGACGCAATGCCTTACAAGTATCAAGTAACATAGTATCAAAAACCCGAACAGTCAACAGCGGGAAACTACTCTTAGACTTGGAATCTTTCTTTGACAGCTTAGAATTAAACGCTTGAATTTCCTTCAATTTCGATCTCAAAGAAGATACCTTTGAATCCTTTTCGTCGATATCTGATTGTAATCGATTAAACATGGTTTCAAGCGCTCTCAATTTGTTCTGATTCTCCTGTACTTGAGCTTCAAAACACGAACCCATCACAAACCCTGAATTAAAGAAATTAGGGTTCCGCCGGGAGTCTATATACAATTGCCTCAACTCAGCAAGCTTCTGAAGCTGACAAATTAGGGCTTTATCATTACTCTTGATCAATTCCTCGTTGAAGGGCACGTGGGCTGTTTGCAACTGAAGATACGAAGCTTCAAAAGAGGAAATGGTGGCGGAGGTGAGAGAGATTAGGTAATGAGCGAATTGGGGATTAAAGAGCTGAATTGGGGGAGGAGAGGGAAAGCGGGTTGGGGGTACAACAACAACTGGGTCGGATTTTGTTGAACGGTCGGGTTTAATGATGATGACTTTCTGATCAGGGATGAAATCTTCGGCGGAGTCGAGGAGGGTGAAAGGGTCTTCGGCGGAGGGAGTCGGAGGGGTGGTGTCGTCGTCGCCGGAGGGGTCTTCAGTGAAGAATTCATAGGTTTTGGATTTGAAAGCAATGGCGAATTTCTGAAACATTTCAGAGATTTGTGGTGTGGGTTTTGAGGAATTGGGTTCCATTTCGAGCATTTTGCTCGATCGATGACGAAGGTAGGAGAAAGAATCAAAGGGTGAGGATCGAAGGTTGTGCTTTGGAAAACTTGGAAGGAAGGTATGCGTGGAAGGTGTTTGCGGATAGTTGGCCGGCTTGGTGGGGGTTTGCTTTTCCGGAATAGACTATCATTTACTGCCTCTGCTACTGTGTACTTTTGCGTAGTGTGTGAATTTGGTTGTGTCTACTTTTTCTATTTTTATTGGGCGTAGCGATTAATTCTTAACGGTAAAATTGTGAGGGTACGTGTAGGGGTGACAAATTGGGTGTTTTGGGTTTACCCATTAAAGTTAAAAATTCACTGAATATCCGGATATTTTAATTTTAATGGGTACATCTAAAACACCCATTTTGCCACCCCTAGGTATGTGTGTGTTATGGTATCATAAATTCATAACACACCGCTTGATTTTATTAGGCCATGTCCAATAAGGTAGTTGAGGAGGGAGTTGAGAGGGATTAAACTAGTTGAGGGGTGTCCAATAAGGTAGTTGAGAGGGAGGGGGTTGAATTGGGAGGTTGAAGAAATTCAACCGGGTTGAATGAAAAATGAGGGGGCCCGCCTTGGACACGCGTCGCCTGCTGGTTGGTGCCGACATGGCGCGTGCGCCTCACCGCCGACAGAGGCGCGTGAGGGCAGCGTCTGCCAGTTTTTTTTTTTTTTTTTTTTCTCCTTTTGCCAAGTGTCAGCCTACGATTGGTCCTCCGGATTTTTAGATATGATTTTCAACCCAAATTTTCGAGCTCAATTATTTTACAGCAAAATTTTTATTTATTTTTTTTTCGCGAAAATTCTGGATTTTTTTTCTCTATAAATTGATATAACTTTCATTTTATTTGTACACCAAAAAAAAAACCTCTCTTTTCTCTCAAAAAAATCTTAATTATCCTTCTTTAACCCCTTATTTTTTAAAATATTCATCATCTTTTTAGTGAAATGGATCACAATAATCCGAATAATCCTTATTTCAACACTCAGAATTCAAGTAATTTTCCACCAAATTACTACAATCCTAATGATTTTCAATCGCCAAATCAATTTTCTAACCAACCACGTCCTCAAAATGTCCCACAATTTTATTATCAACCAAATGCAATGTCTTCAGCTGTACCCACCTGGAATCCATATTATGGTATGCAATTTCAACGACCTCCACCACCACCACTACCCTCTCAAGAATCAGAATATCCCGAATATTCAACACAAATGGATGTCCGGGAACATTAAACGATATAAATGTTCTGGACCGATCACCAGTTTTCGATGATCTTGAAGTAGGAAATACTCCACGAGTCAATTTCTTTGTGAATGAACGTCAGTATAATATGACATATTATCTTGCTGACGGTATCTACCCCTCTTATCCGACCTTCGTCAAATCCGTTAAACTTCCTCAAAGTGAAGAAGACAAGTTATTTGCAAAATACCAGGAGGCTTATCGGAAGGATATAGAACGGGCATTTGGAGTGCTCCAAGCTCGATTTAAAATAATTCGAGAACCAGCTCGAAAATCATGTACGTACTAGATCGGAAGGATATAGAACGGGCATTTGCAAAATACCAGGAGGCTTGACTATCAGGATCAGCCCGGGGCAAGTGGGTCTAGTACACAACAACCATTCTCAACTGAGGTATTACCAGCGTTTGAAAATCATGTACGTACTAGATCGGATTTGCGTGATCAGAGGGCTCATAAACAATTGCAGAACGATCTAGTCAAACACATATGGGCAAAGTTCGGAAATCAGTGATTTTTAAATTTTATTGTACTGTGAGTCGAGTCTATGTATCGTATGTTTTTTTGTTTTTCATCATTTGTGGAACGAGCTAAGTTTATTGTAATTTTTCTTATTTTTATTAAAATTAAAATATTCTCGTATTTATTTAATTGCTTCGAAAAAAATTAATTAAGTTTGAATTAAAAAAAATAAAAAAAAATCTCGAATTTATAATTAAAAACATTAATAATTTATTTTTTAATAATAAATTATTAATATCAATATTTATTTTTAATTATAAAAATAAATATTGTAAATAAAATAAAAAGTGGTGGGGTATAGAATGATGAGTTGGGAGGAGTTGAATTTTAAACTAAACTAGCTTATTGTGGGAGGGGTAGTTGAGAGTGTAGTTGAATGATTAAGTGGATGGAGAGAGAAGATGAGGTGTCGTAAAAGTTGAATGTTTTTGGGGGTTGAAACTATTGGACATGGTCTTAGAGTAAAATGCTATTCTGCCCTGGTACTATTGTTTTAACATCAATTTGACACTCGTACTGCTGAAACACTAAATGTATAATGCGTACTATTGATTTGGTAACAAAATCAACCAATATTCCTAAAGCCAGTTAAATATTTAAGGAACAAGTCCTTGTAGGAAATTGTTGACCGGGTCAACGCTTACATAGCAGTTGACTGGACAAAAAATGCAATAACTTTTATTGAATTTCTCAAAATAAATTTCAAAAATTCACAAAGTTCAAGGAAAAGAGTTGTAATTTCAAACCCCAATCCGGCACACTCCACTCAGATTAACTGGGTTTAAACTCCCAGACATCCTTTCGCCTCTAGTCTCTCCACCTCCGGCCGCCACCACGACCAAACGCACAACCAATCCCTCCTCCGCAGCCCAAAACCACTATCTACCTCAAATTCTCTCCGTATGGAACTGGGAAAATTTATACCAAATTCAGAGTATTTTCAACAGTGCAACAACAACAAGACGAAATGCCTCAGTTTATTCGAATTTCGATGACCAACAACAAAGAGGACAATGCCTCAATTAATTATGATTTCAATGGCTGCAGAAAAAAAAAAAAAAGTTACGACTACTTCAAGATTGAATATGTAAAATTGCATCACATCCAGAGCAAGAAAAATCAATGAGACCAAAATGAATTCGAAAGAGATTATGAACAGGAAGAATCTGATAGAGAAGAAGGTGGAGAACCGATAAAGACTCCAGATCTGAAATGGGTAGCCATTCTAATTTCGGATCTTCTATACAACTGAGCCAACGGTGCAGCCGTATCGGCCACCGTCCACCGCGGCATCTACATCAAAGTCCGATGATGTTGGATCTTCATCCAGTTGGAATATCGGAAATGGGGATATGAAAATGGTGGTGTGTCACAGAGATCTGGCGGAGATTGTTGCTGCCATCCAGGGGCGGACCTACATGTGCAATCTTTTTAAAAGGTTGGGGTATTAGTGCAATTTAGTATACTTTGCCCCCCTAAATGTGAAGTAAAAAGTACACTAATATTTTTTTTGCCCCCGTTTACAAAAAATCCTAGGTCCGCCACTGCTGCCATCAAGGAGTACTTTAATAAGGCGGCCTCCGTCGGTGAACATGTGTCGAAGATGCTTGAAACTCGGCTAGTTTAATCAGAGCTTTCAGCAAATAAAAAGTAGGGTTTGAAATTACATTTTTTTTTTTTGAACTTTTGAATTTTCAAAACTTATTCTTTGAAATTCAATAAATGTTATTGCATGTTTTTTTGTCTAGTCAGCCGCCACTTAAGCATTGATCGGGTCAACAATTGCCTAATAGGACTGGTCCGTTTAATATTTAACTTGCGTTAGGAATGTTGGTTTATTTTGTTACTAAATCAATAGTACGCATCATACATTTAGTGTTTCAGCAGTACGAGTATCAAATTGATGTTGGGACCATAGTACGAGGGGCAGAAAAATAGTTTACTCAATTTTATTCTCTTGTCAAGTTATGATAAAGGATTAATTTCCCAAAAGACCAACAAACAAAAACAATATTTTTAAAAAGGACAAACAATTTAATTTTTTCCGTAGTATTCACTAGATGGAATATATATTTCCATCAGGTCCTGGTCTTTTTAATGAAATATAGTAATCCCTAAACTACCCCTTCCTCAACATGACATAAATAAGGCACCAGTCTCTCCCTCACTTATTTTTAGGGGGTTTTGGTGCTTTAAGCATCAAGTGCTTGATGCTTGATACATCAAACACCTCTTGCTCCAGCCCCTCTCTCTAAACTCTCCCCCTTCTCTCTCTACCCCGGCCATCTTCCTATTATGTCATTTTAAGCCATCTCCAAGTATATCTACTGTATCTATAATCTGGACATTTGATTATATTTCTAATCTATTGGTTATGCTTTGTTCTCACGGTTCTCATTTTAAATGAATCTCATTGGAGTATGACTATATATATACCCCCTCCGTCCCGGATTAAGAGTCCTACCTCCAATTTGCATAGAGATTTAGAATTGGTGGAAGTAATGTAAGTGTTGTGAGTGTAAAAGTAAAGTAGGAGAGAGAATGAGTGGGAGGGAATAGTAAGTTTGATTGGTGTTGTGAGTATAAAAGTAAAGTAGAAGAGAGAATGAGTGTGATGAATAGTAAATATTCTTTGCCATTTTAGGAAAGGGACTCTTACTCTAGGACGTACCAAAATAGAAAGTAAGACTCTTACTTTGGGACGAAGGGAGTATATATTTTTAAAATGAGAACTGTGAGAACAAAGCGTAACCATTGAACTAGACACAATATCAAGGGTCCATATTATAGATATACAGTAGATACACTTAGATATAATAGCAAGTGACTTATAGATGCAGTAGATACAATATTTATTTAGCTACTGTATCCAAGTGCAATAGTATTCAAACTATAGGTACAGTATCCAAGTATATCTACTGTATATATAATACAAGTACTGTCTTCAAGGGTAAATGTGTCAATGTGTTACTTAATTTAAGTATTTTTTGATAAATGTAATGGAAAAGTAATGCTTGTAGTGAAAAATGCCCTTCTCTATTTTATATTGTTATTATATGTGTATGTTCTTTATTTTTTATTTATTTTTTTCATGAGATTTCGAATGTTATGGAAGTCATAATTATAGAAACAAAATGGTCAATTGTAATAATTTTTGTCTTCGTCATGTTCTTCTTCCTTTTGAAAATAGTAGTTTTTTATATTAGTAATTATGTTTCTTTTGGCTAGCCACCATAAAGAAAGAGTAGGTGAGAGTTGATATAAAAATATATTTGGGGTTACAATGAGCAATGAAGTTAACACTAATTCTCTTTAGAATTTTATTATTTACATCGTCCTATGATAATAGATATCAGGGTTACAATGAGTAATGAAGTTAAGATTAATTCTCTTTAGAATTTTATTACTCACATTGTCTTATATGGAGTAATATACTTCCTCTTCCTCTGTCTCAAAATGATCTTCTCATTTAGCATTTAGCAGTTTTCATTGTCCTAAAAAGTTCTTATCATTTTTCCATTTTGGCCTTTTAAATGTGCATATATACAACATGGCTAGGCTAGTATAGCAATTACTTATATCCTTAAAAAGTTTGAATAGTCAAACGTAAAACATAAAAATCATTTTGAGACGGAGGGATCAGTATATCACAGTTAATGGTTTGTCAATTTATATTTTTATAACTTCGTTCACTTAAAAATTTAGTTTTATAAAAAATCATTATGTATTTGGGACACATAAAAAGAACTCAACAGTTATTTTGAAATTAATAACACATTTATACCATTTCGTGTATCATAGAATAATTAAGCATGTGAATATGAAAAGTGGTATTTTAGAGTGTGAATATGAAAAAATTGTGTGTGATTGGGTGTGAAAAGTTTCTTTAAACAAACATAAAGACTATTAAACCAAATTTGATTAATTATTTACATAAACAAATAGTTTGACTTTTTTTAAATGTTTGTTGGAAGACAAGATGTTTGGACCCTTAATACTTGTTAATCACAAAAATTATTAAATAATTTAAACAAATGTTTAGTTACTTGGTAGTAGATCATGGGTTGACAGGGACCTAGCTAGTTGACATGTTCGAGATGGAAGTTTGAACTTTGTTTGGTAAAATTTGTTTGGCATTATAGAAGAGCAGGTTTGAGTTGTTGCATAAGCATAAGTCAACATATGTGAATAAAGACAGTTTTCAAAATCTTATTTATTTTTGATATTTGATTGAGATAAAAGTTTATACTTGGGGCAGTATTTTAATGTAAGTATTGTCTTTCTGCAGACGTGATTGTTTTTTTTTGACAAAAACTTGTATGAAAACACTTTGACCCGTCTCATAGTAGAGACGGATCATTTTTGACCCATGATCCGCGGGCATATAATTTATTTTTATTTTTTTTAAAATTTATTTTGGTGTTTTTTCGGTTTGCAAAAAGTAACAGTTTGTATACATAAAAGTAATACATATATATAGAAAAGTAACAGTGTTTTTTTTTTCTTTTTCGTTTTCTTCATTTGCCAAAAGTAATACTTATTATAACTAAAATGTAACGAACGTGTTACTTATATGTAACAGTGTTTATACATAACTAGTCTAACACCCGTGCGTTAAACGCACGGCCAATTTTTTTTGATAAATAATAGAAAATAAATTTATATAGTCACTATAAATGTCTCATTTTATTTGCATGACTATTAAAAATTTGTTTTTTCTTGAAAAAATTATCTTATAGCCTTCTTAAAAAATTAAAATAATAAAAGAAACCATTTGTTTATTGTTTTAGCTATACATAAATAATTTGTAACACATATGTATAGAAAAGTAATAATTCAACCCTTTAGAATTTAGAACTAAAAATACTTGTGTTAGTAACATTGTAAAATAAGAAAGTAACAATTTTTATAAATGTATGTTTCATTTTACTTGTATAATAACATTGTAAAACAGTTACGTTTACTTGTATACTAGTATATCCATATGCTTTCAAATAATAAGTTACAATGTGTTCAATTTATCATGTTACATGTAAAAGTATTACATTATCAATAGAAATCTGTTACAATTTCATCTACTAAAGTATTACATTTACTTGTACAAAGAATAACATTCATGTATATAGTTGTTATTTTTCATATGTTACTTTCTTTCAAAAAATCAAAATCAAAATCAAAATCAAAATACTCAAAAAAAAAAAAAAATCTGGAAAAACACTATTACATTTCAGTATAACGATAATTACATTTAGATTTTGTTAGTGTTACACGTATTTATAGTTAGTATTACAGTTGAAAGATGAGTAAAATGAACTATTTTTTTTAAACTGGTGTTACGTTTATTTATAAACAATGTTACTTTATAAGTAACACAGTTGTTACATTTAGTTATACTAACTATTACTTTTGACAAAAGAAAAAAACAGTAAAAAAAATATACTAAAAAAACAAAAAATAATTTTTTTTTGGGCCATGCACGTGACAAATTTTGAGTAGAGCATGGGCTGGGATCCTATGCTTCGCGGAGAATGTTGCACACGGGTCATGGGTCGACCGTCTCTTCTATGAGACGGATCTAAATGTTTTCACAAGATATCACCTCTTGTTTTTTTTTTTTTTTGCCTTACTGAGGGTGTATGCCAGTATAGCTTCAAGTCGACATGTTAGACCTTTGTTCCAAATTGTTAAACTAAAATTTGATCAAAATATTATATATAAATTTTGTTTGATGTTTAATTATTCTCATCAAATTCAAAATATTATAATTGATGATCTTATTGTACAATTAAAACAAAATTTAAAATTTTATGAGGATAATCAATATTTTTTAAAGTTATGATCAAAATGCTACGATCAAAATTTATCAAAATTTAAGTGATTAGGCCAGCAAAATTAAAATGAGCCGAGCATTATGTCACTTTTTGTCTAAAATATTTTCCAAAGATAATATATTTTGAAATGAATTATCATATTGAAAAAATTTACTAATCATTTGTAAAATGTAACTTTAAATTGATCTTTCAAACTGTTTTTACAGAGATAGTCACGCCTGCAGAGATAGTCACACTTTCAGTTAACAACTCTCTGAGAACAACGCAATGTTGTTAGTTCATCTGGCACTACGAGCTTAATTTTATGCTTTTCAAGAGAATATTTAATTTTTTTTAAACATGTCATCTCTTGTTAATAAAGAACTACCAAAAACATTTGTCGGGAACGCGTGATACTAGTTTGACAACTCAGCGAAAAAGCGAAACAAATATACGACAGAAGCAAAGCAAAGCACACACATACATACGTGTGATGCGACACGAAACTGTCGGTTTGACCAGTCTTCGTCCGGAGGATGAATCTGGGGCTCCAATCAGCCTGCATCCACGAACAACTTGCCAAATTTACCTCCGGTTAAAGCCCTCGGTGTGAGAGTAAATATGAGTTTTATGATAGAAATCTGATAAAATGGACAGAGTTTGACTAGATGAAGTGAGTTACCTTTTCGGCAAGGGATGGCCTTCTTTTTTTTTTGTTGATGTCATGTGTTAAACCTCGTGCATCTTGGATCTGGCACCTGGTGACTTCAGGCGGGAAATGTATTTAAAGTGTGATCTTTTGGATATAAAAAACTCCATGTGACTAATCCACGTAGATCGTAGATAGCAAGGACCATCTGGTCATCAATGAGAGGGAAACGGAGGTCGACCTCGTAAGAGGATGCTCGTTAGATTAAGCTTGTTTAGATTGAGCTATATAAAAATTAGCATATGAAAAAATTGAGGGGATGTATATGTGCATTGTTTAAACTTTTGACCATTATAATTAATTTTGGAAATATAATGGGGTTAAAATTATTCATCCCTAATTAATAGTAATACTACCCAGATCTATCAGGATGTGGAAACCTCTTGCTCACCCCAGCACTTCTCCCACCCCGCGTCTATCATGCCCGCCACCGGCCATGCCACTCTATCATCCTCCCCTCGGCCTCACACTCCACTATCCGGCGTCATCACCAACTTTTACCCACTGTATTTGACTGAAATTTTCTTCCCCACCCCCACCCCACCTTAACAATCGACTCCCACCCCTTCCGTAAATCAGATCTGGAAACAAGAGTTATTGAAATAAATCTTCGATTGTCTGTGAATCTGTGCATATGTGTGTGTTCGTCTCGATGTGTCTCTATGTGTGTGCGTCTATGCCTATTTATGTTTTTGTGCATATATGGTGTCAATATTGGATCCGAGATTAGGATGGCCAAGCATGAGGACATGTGTAGAGGTTTTGTGGAGACGAATTCGAGTTTGGAGATTGAGTTTCATGGTTTTAATTTTGAATTTCATTGATACGACTTTTGAATCTTGATTTGGTTCAAGGTTTGCTGCTAACTTTGTGTATGTGCTCTTGATTTGAGGTTAAGTTAGAAGGGAATTGAGTGGTTACTAGCGGTGGCTGGTGGTAGCGGTTGATGGTGGCACAGACGGTGGTTGATGGTGGTGATGGCAGGAGGTGGAGGTGGAGGCAGTGGTGGTTGTTGGGGAAGAAGGTAAATATGATATTTATTACTTATTTCAACAAGTTAATAATCTGTTAGGTGATGGGGCAATTCGAAACATTAATTGTATTTGCCGTCAAATTGTTAATGCTCGTTAACGTCTGTTAACTTTTATTAACGATTTAGGTTGATTTGGTTAATTTATACATAGTACTCAAGTTAGTTTGGTAGTTTAGATAGTACACAGGTCATTTTGATTGAATTCACATAGTGCGCAGGTCATTTTGGTTATTTACCCGTTTTCCATAACATGACTCCCAACAACTTAAACTCACCTTTTCATTTTAGCATGTCCCTAAAATTGTCTCATTCATGAATAACGACATTTTCACGGTGTAGCTATGATACATATAATATAAAAATAAATAAATTATATTTTTTTTATAAATGTTTAATTAATTCAGTTGTAATATGTATTATCAAATGAGGTGTGCAAGATAAATAGAATATTTATTGTCAAATGGATTATTACACGAAAAGCCAAAAATTGAGGAATCTTTAACCGTACATCTTTAAATCTTATTTAACTATAGCTCCTATTTTGTTTTTTCACCATACACATGAAAATATGAAATTTATAAAAGTTCAAAAAGTTAGACAATCTTCGTACTTTAAGCACTTCAATCATTATTTACATCAAATTAAAGTATTAAATTCATTAATTGACATTTTTAAACTTGTTTTCTCTTAGTTTCTTATTTTATTTCTTCATAAAACTTTTTTACCTTTTTTTTAATTTTTTTTTTTTGTTGAAGGGTTAAAACTTAAAAGAAAGAGATTCGTGTTATCTTTGTCGCCAGCAATAATGGTGTCTTCTCCATGTTTGCATGCGGCCACTTGCATTATGATATTACGACAAGTTTGGATCTCTTAGTTGGTGGGCCGTTTCCATGAATGGCTGCTATTTTGACTTTGAATGAAATGCCCCCATCCTTAAAAATACTCCCCTCCATTATCCTTTTGAAAGTCTCATTTCACACTATAAATTTTAAAAATGAAAATTTTATAATATTTTTAATTAATGACTTTAAAATTAAAATCAAGTAAAAAGTAAAAAGAGCCTCAACGTTGAGAATCGGAACTGTGCTGAAGCGCTTCTCCTGTAGATTTTTACTATTACGTTGGTAAAATTCTATTATAAAATGTAAATATTTTATATCATAACTACTACAAATAATTTACGTTTGTTGAAGCACGAAAACATTTCCAAATCCCAGTGGTAAGCATCGGTTTCGACTGTACCGGTAGTAGACTATATTCTTCACCTTAAAACTAATTAATTATAAGGCGAGTAACCCCTCAAATTTATATTCTAGTCCATGTTTAGTTCTCTAATAGATGTGTGATATATTTCCTAGCACGTCCCCTCACGTATGATCTAGAGAGAAGGTCGAGGGTTGAGCACGAGGACTTTGTAGAAGATAAGAGAAAATGAGTTTTGTAGAAGAGATGACTTATGTAGAAGGATTGGCATGGAGGAGTCATGATTAACTCACTCTGATACTATAAAACTATAATTAGGTAAGTGTATACACCTACACCTAGCCTAGGTACACCCACCTTGCACATCCACTACCAGCACATAGCAGCACGTGAGTGGCACAATCAGGCGCGGCTGGCCGGATGGCCACACGCTTATTTTAATGTTATGTGCGTCTTTTCACTGTCTTTCCTACGTTTTGAGTGACGGCCACTCACCCTAATTAGCCCCTATAACCCATTAGCATGACATGGGAACGATCTCTCGCGAGATCAGCTCCTCACTACTCTAATTTTTGCCCCTTTTTCACTCTAAAAGAACCCTTTGCCCCCTAGAATTGACACACCGTCTCTTTGCAAACACACAACTTTTCCCACACACCGTACATGGTATTCCTAGCAAATACACAGTGAATACAAGCAACCTAGCAATCACTCAGCCCCAATAACTTTCTTCCCAGAGAGCTATTCCAACCTTCAATTCCATACATATTAGCCATCGAAATCTCTTCCCTCTCAAAAGAGACCGCTCTCAGCTTTGAGAATCACCGCCCATCACCCACTACAAGAAAACCACAATATAACGACATAAAAATTCGTTGCTAAGGGTAAAATATCCGTCACTAGGATAATTTACTGACGGATTAACAACAGACATTTTCTGTCGTTAAAACATGCGTCGGTAAAGTTTTACGACGGATTTTATATGAACGTTGCTACTTAACGACCGCTCTCTCCGTCGGTGAGGTCATTAAGTCCGTCGTTGATTCCATCTCGAAGACGACCAAATTAGTATGGTAGTGACGTCTTTAACGATGGAATTGTCCATCGTTATATTTGATTTGTCGTCCAAACGACCAAATCTAGCGAGGGGTTTTACGACGAAAATTCCATCGCTAAAATATGATCCAAAATTCACTTGCTTATTGTACCGATGGATATCCGTCGCTAATATATGATCCAAAAAGTACTTAGATTATTTTACCGATGGTTATTCCGTTGCTAAATTTACAAAATTTTTTAAGGTAGTATTTGTTTTCTCGATGTGCCTCATGTTTCAAAGCCCATATATAAAAAATATGTACCACATACAAGTTGATACCAAAATATCATCCAGTAATTTATATAAACATAGAATACCATATTGTTCAAATAAAACATAAGTTATCATCTTGTTATAAAAGGGACATATTACCCATAAACCGTTAGCTCAAAAGAAACATAATATTTAACTATAGAGTTTAGGTATCAACACTAAAAAACTACATAGATGGATGCCCCAACGGACCATTAACCCGCTCTATCAAGCATCCTGTTTTTTCTCAATTTTTCCGTTGTTCTCTCTCTTGATCCACTATATGTTTGTAAGTGTGGCTATTTTAGCACACACGATTTTATTTTGATTTTGTTAATTTTAGGTGTGTTTAATTTTAGGATTTATGTCTTTCTTTATTTTATGATAGTTTTGTAAATATATTTTATATTTTATTTACTAACATATTAATTAGTATTCTAGTTTTGTGTATCTTTTAATTATTTTGTAGATATCTCTGAACCAAGGATAGGAGCTTTATTTTGGGAATAGATGGAGAGTATATTTGTTTTCAAGGAGTCCAAGAGATACATCATACTCTTTGATTGATTTATACGTTTTCAAGATCTCACGGCAAAGTTGGTTCCACGGCTTATTTAACTAAAGCCGTCCCTTTCAATGCTGTGGACTCTTTAAATTATTCTTACTTTGACCAAAAAGGAGATCAAGTACTGAGAGTATTATTTTGTGAGTTATTTTGTGAGACAAGTTCTTCATAGAACTTGTTTTTTAGTATTTAATGTTTTAGTCTTTGGTATCTTCTCTTAATTTATTCTTTGTAATCGATCATAACAGTTTTTAATAAAGAGAAGTTTTGTTGTCTACAGCGAGTTGCTGTAGATGTGTTAAATATCTCATTTTTACATTTTTATTCTACTGCAAGTTAGTTGGTGTAATCTGTGGTGTCTTCACACTACGATTCATACCATACTCTGTTAATTGTCCGACCATCTTAGCTATCTAAACTTTCAATTGGTATCAGAGCCTACACTCGATATACTGAGTGAGATCCAGAAAGGATAGTCATCATGGATGGTCCATCGAGTTAGTATCGTCTTCCTGTTTTAGACGGTACAAACTATGCCTTGTGGAAATCCAAAATGCGTCTGTACATCAAAGCAATTGATGAAAGGGCATGGTGGAGTATCATAGTTGCATGGACTCCTCCTAGGATTGAAAGTAAGGCTACAGAGGCGGAATCTTTTGCTGAAGAAGTCTATCTTTCTAAACCGGAGAAGGACTGGACAACTGAGGAAATAGGCATAGCAAATTATAACTCCAAAGCTTTGGGTGCCATATCCAGTCATGTGGATGAAGATATGTATCGACTGGTCACCAATCAAAGTATTGCTAAAAATGCTTGGGATATCCTTCAAGCTCATTGTGAAGGAGATGAGGGTGTTAAGGGCACTAGGTTGAGAATACTCATGACAAAGTTTGAAAACTTAAGAATGTCAGATAATGAGGATATCAAAAGCTACTCTGCTAAGATCAAAGATATCTCAAACGAGTGTCTCGCCCTAGGTGAACCCATTTCTAATGCTAGGTTCGTAAGCAAACTGCTTAGAACTGTCACTGAGAAATTTAACATAAAAATTGCTGCTATTGAAGAAGCCAATGACACTGCTACCATGGGTTATAACTTTCTCGTTGGTAAATTAAACATGTTTGAAATAAACTTGGCTATTCAACACCAATACAAAGATGAAATTAATGCTCTTGCTGATGCTCTTTCTAGGTCCTCCAAAGTTTCTAAAGAAATTGTTGAAATCTCTAAGGAAATTGATAAATCTAATTTGGAAACAGAAGATGTGGCTTTTCTCACAAAAAAATTTGCATCTTTTTTAAAGAATAAACGTGATAATAAATTTTCATCAGAAAGCCAAAACATTTATGAAGATTTTAAGGAGGATACTGGAAACACTTTTAAAGGGACTAGAAATTTTAACAAAAAGAAATCTGATTCCGTTCAATGTAGAGCCTGTAAAGGCTTTGGTCATTATGCAAATGAGTGTGCTAACACTCTGAAGAAAAGGGAGATGAGCTAAAATGCGACCCTGAGTGATAGTGAGGATGATGATGAGTCTGCATTCATTGCAGAAATTGATAATTCATCTCAAAATCACGAATATCATTCTGGTGTTACTTCAGGTGTGTTCACACTAGAGATCACACCCTCAGACTCTGACTTTAAATGCTTTAATTCGTCTATTTCTGAGAAACCAGAGGATGAAGAGGAATGTGAAGGTAATTTTAAGGAACTTCATGAAGCTTACACTGATCTTTTCGCTGATTGGCAAAAACGTGTTGAAAAACTTAGTGTTTTTGAAAAGGTGAATGAGAAACTCTCAACTGAAATAACTACTTTGAAATCTGAGCTTGAGAGAGTTTCCATTGAGAATGATAATCAAAAAGATGCCATAGCCAAGCTCGAGGTCATTATCACCAAGCGTGATGTTGAACTTTAGAAAGTTAAATCTGAACTTGAAAAGGCTAATGATACTTTCACCAAGCTAAACACTGGTAAAGCTAAACTTGAAGAGGTTTTAAATATTGGAAGTCATTCTAAAAGTGGTCTTGGCTATGGATCCAATTTTGTGAAAGAAGGTGAAGAAAGGTCGGAATCAAAATCTTTTCAGGAAGTGCAGTCTAGAAGACCTAGAAGAATGAAATACGTGTGCCATAATTGCTTTGCTCCTGGGCATATTAGGCCGTTTTTCTACCAAAGAATTCATGACCTTGGGGAATATGGTTCCCATATGGGTGCTAGAATGATTCCACATCGCCAGAAATCTGGGCGATTTGTGTGGGCTGAGAAGAAAGGTGAGGAGTGTAAGGTTGTTTTGACTTCTCAGAAGAGTACTGTGTCTAGCTCTTTGTATTTTGATAGTGGGTGCTCAAGGCATATGACATGTAAAGCTGAATTCTTATCTGATTATTCTCCTATGAATGGAGGAAATGTGAAATATGGAGGTGGCGACAAAGGTAAGATTGTTGGTAAAGGAACATTGAATGTTAAGGGTCTTCCTTGTCGCGCCCCAACCCGTGGTCCTACTTGGCCCCATGTTCAGGACACGCACGAAAGACGTCATAAAACACTTTTAGAAATTTTTTCGAAATGTTCTTTCATAAAGTTTAACAAAATCCACATTCGAAGTTCAAAGACTTCCATTTAACTTTCAAACAACTTTCACAAACGAAAGTACTTAGCCCCAAGGGCTTACACACTTTACTTACAAATGTACAATTACCACACTTTAATAAAACAGGTGATACACGGATCAAGTCTAGGTTACACTACCCCAAAGGTTATACATTTATATAATGTAACCTTTACAAACACTTGTCCCAAAAACTCTTACCAAAACCACCACGATGTCCTCCCTTGTGTAAGTGACCTATCCCCTGGGCTCTCCTTTTTCTAAGGAAAACAACATTGAAAGGAACGGGGTGAGAATAAATCTCAGTAAGCTACTAAAATGCAACTACGTTGCATGCTGAAATGATACTCATAATTGAAAAATGTCAATAAACATTCATTTAGCACATAACATGAGAGGCAAAGCCAACTCATCATACAACACATAAGGCGGAAATAAACACTCACAAATGGATACTGAGCCAAGTTTCTCGAATCAAATATATAACCATCAGAGAGGTATCAACTGAGCATCATCAAAGGGCTGAAACCGGTTCCGGAACCAAACAATAACAACAACAACAACGGGGGGAAAATGAAACAAAGTCATAACCCAAACAGTGACTAAACTCACACAAAGGAGAGCTAGCCCAAACCTAATCCGTGTCCCAAGGAAGGGGGGGGGGTTAAAAATGGGAAACCAATGATAGAAGCCTTACAATAAACTTGGCTCGTGTGCCATTATAATCCCTACCACTGCCCGAATCCACAACAAGAAGTACCAACTGGACTTTACACGAGAGCATAGTAATAAATACTAGCTTAAACAACAACCGGGGCATGATTCCAAAGTAGGGAACCACACAAGCTCATCATAAAGATGCAAACACGTTACTCATAATGAGTTCATTCTCAATAACATTAATCGGGGCATGATTCTAAAGTAGGAAACCACACAAAACTCATCATAAAGATGCACCAATCCAAAACACATCAAAAGATGGTTACTCATAAGGAGTTCTCATCACAAAGATGCAACACACTACTCATAAAGAGTTCACAACACAATCCCTTAACATTGACATAAAGTCACAACAAAATATTTTATTAATGACATTAAGTCACAAATCAATCTTTCTCAGATTCACAATCAATCCCTTATCTACCATATTAGTATCCCAAAACACCCCCCCTTAAGGGCTCTATACAAGGACCCAAAACCTTGACAGGGATTGACTTCTAACTCATTTGAGATTTAACACTTTTTATTCAACAGGGGGCCTGGGCGGTCCCCCAGAATACAAAACTTGGAACCCAAACCCTACCATCTTGGGCGGTCGCCCAGGGCCCCTCTGGGCGGTCGCCCACAAGCCTAGACTCAGAATTTCCAATTTCTCCTGCAAGTCAATTTCATCCGTCCCAAGAGTAGGAGTATACTTTCACTAGCATTTTAACAATACAAACAATACCCAGGAGTACTAAACAAGTTCAAAACCAACTATTTCAAGTTTACTCTTCCTTTCCTACACAGTATGTTTATACTCCGTTTGTCCCAAAATTACAAGTATCACAAAATTCACCAAAATCACAAAATTAACAATTACAAGTATCAAGTATAACATATATGACCATTTTAACATTTAAAGGGGAATTAGTAACTTACCTATTTCCGAAAAAGTATCGAGAAAATAATATTTGATCGGGTAGAAATGACCTATTCAACGCCCTGATCATTTTTATATAATTAGTTTTTAAAACGGATAAGTAATTAAAAAGATAGAAATTAAAATAGGATGAAACTTATCTTTTCTTTCTTAACCCTAGGAAAGAACGAGAGAGAAAATGTTGCTGTTTGTTTGATAACACAGAAGGAGAAGAGAAGGATAAGCCTATATAGATTTTTTACCCAAGTTTTTATTTAAGTCACTCAAGTTTCATTTTCAACACTTAAACCCCTGAACTTATATTTCCACAAAGGACCCTAAGGTTTCAACTTAATCATTTAACTCCTTTAACCATTATTACTATTAACTAAGTAACTAACACAATTAATCAAACAATATGTGTAAGTCATAAAATATGATGCAACACATAAAATGCACACATAAGTTCAAATTAAAATCCCCAAAAATATAAAATAAATAGGGACGGGTTTTGGGGTCGTTACATCCTAATCTCCATAATGTACTCCATGTTGATGGCCTCAAGGCAAACCTCATGAGCATTAGTCATTTGTGTGACGATGATATGCATGTGAAGTTTGACAAGCAAATTTGTGAGGTTGTTAATAAATCTGGCAGTTGTGTGTTTAAAGGTCTTAAAATTTCTGACAATTGCTATATGTTTTGTGATGCTACAGGGTGTGTTGAAGAGCTGGAGCCCGCCAATGATGAAACTGAACAGGAAACAACACCAGAGAGTGCAGAACAGTCTGATGTTACCTCCGGTGTGATGACACCACAGACGACACCAGCAGAAAATGATCCCTGTTCAGATTCAGAGGCATCCTCCAGTAGCTCCGATAGTAAAGAAGCAGGTTTGACATGGTCCAGAAACAGTGCCTCCGAAATCCAAGAGGAACATCCCATTTTACATGTTCTTGGGGATGTTAGTGAAAGGATGAGAACTGGACAAACAGCAAGGGTGAACTACCGTGATGTGGTAGGGTTGAATTACAAGAAAGTCAGAGGCTATGAGGTAACAAGTAATTTCTTTGGATCACATGGGAGTTCTTTAATCATTTTGATGAGTCAAATGGTAAAAAATTATGGGCCACAAAGTAAGGTTTTAACTCGATTTTGGGTCAATTTAAGTGCTATTGATACTTAAAAATTCATGTTCAATACTCTTGTATTAAACATGTTGACATTAAACACCATTTTATTTGAGATTTTGTTGAGCAGAAAATTATAAGCCTAGAACCAGTAAGAACAAAAAATCAGTTGGCTGACATTTTCACTAAGGCCCTAGACTTTCAGAGATTTTCTACACTTAGGAAATCTCTCGGACTTTGCATCATTTGATGGTGTGATCCCCTGTATGATCACACCATGTGTCACACTTGTATACCTGTTAACTTAAAAAAAAAAAAAAAATTGCATTGTATTTATTTTTGCACTGTACATCTCAGAGTGATCACTTGATCCACTCCCTTGACTTGACTGGTCCTTGAACTATGAACACTCCCTATGGTTACTATGGCAAAAGCCCTCAATTTATCTCTCAGTGGGTGTATTCTTGGGAAACAGCTGCTCCACCATTGTATGCGGCTAATTCAAATGTGATCAAACGAACTCACACAAAACCAAAGTGTGCCTCAAATTTGAGAAGACCATTTGAAAGAGAAAGGGCTATCTTTGGATTTAATGTAGAGTGAAAGCTACCCAAAAAAAAAGGGGTGGGACGCATTCTAGAGGCTGAGCAGATTGGGAGAAATGTTCATTGAAGTTCTGGGATAGGTTGAGTCCCCGGGTGTGATTGTATCCCAAGTCACACTAATCTGAGTTGTACACTTCACTTGCATATCTTAGTTTATTTGTTTTTTCTTTTTATTGATTTGTCCCTACCATAGTGCTAATGTCTCCGAACTGATTTTGTGTTGTTCCCGGTAAACTCTGTTCATAAATTTATGCTCAAAGAAATCTTTCATAAATAAATGTCTAATGACATGTTTTTAGGGAGAGTATTTATCTTGCATTTTTTATGCTATCAATGGTATTTCAATTATCTCAAAGTTTGTTTATAGCATTTTCTTTGTCTCCCATTATTTCTTTCTTCTGATAAATCTGAAATGTTGAAGAATCCCTTGTGCCTTGGAAGCCTGGATCCTCTTGTGTATGTTGGTTCATCTCTGTCTCCAGCAATTGTTCCCTCATCAAATCCAGCTGACGGTGTATCCCTCGATGTAATCACACCAGGCCTCACATCAGCGTGTCTTTCCGTCGTAACGATTTTTTTTTGCGAAATTGATCATCTCGCATTCTGGTCAAAAAGGGGGAGAAAAAGCTGGTATAGTTGTTGTCTTGGTACTTTTGGCACTTTAATTTTTGATATGTTATTTTCTTTGACACTTTTATGGCAGGTACGTTCTCAAAAAGGAAAGATCTCATTGCCATTTTTTGTCAACAATTGGCTTCAGGAGGAGTGTTTATTTTGGCCACTTAATAATCTTAACACTTTTGTTTTGACCAGAAAGCCATAAATCAGGGGGAGATTGTAAGTGTGGCTATTTTAGCACACACGATTTTATTTTGATTTTGTTAATTTTAGGGGTGTTTAATTTTAGGATTTATGTCTTGCTTTATTTTGTGATAGTTTTGTAAATATGTTTTATATTTTATTTTACTAACATATTAATTAGTTTTCTAGTTTTGTGTATCTTTTAATTATTTTGTAGATATCTCTAAACCAAGGATAGGGGCTTTATTTTAGGAACAAATGGAGAGTATATTTGGTTTCAAGGAGTCCACGAGATACAGCAGACTCTTTGATTGATTTATACGTTTTCAAGATCTCACGGCAAAGTTGGTTCCACGACTTATTTAACTAAAGCCGTCCCTTTCAATGATGTGGACTCTTTAAATTATTCTTACTTTGGCCAAAAAGGAGATCAAGTACTGAGAGTATTATTTTGTGAGTTATTTTGTGAGACAAGTTCTTCATAGAACTTGTTTTTTAGTATTTAGTGTTTTAGTCTTTGGTATCTTCTCTTAATTTATTCTTTGTAATCGATCATAACAGTTTTTAATAAAGAGAAGTTTTGTTGTCTACAGCGAGTTGCTGTAGATGTGTTAAATATCTCGTTTTTTTCATTTTTATTCCGCTGCAAGTCAGTTGGTGTAATCTGTGGTGTCTTCACACTACGATTCACACCACTCTGTTAATTGTCCGACCATCTTAGCTATCTAAACTTTCAATGTTCCAACTCCACAACCTTAGCTTTCTCATCTGCTAACTCGTTCTCCAATTTTCTTATGCACTCAACTTCGTTAGTACCAATCACAAGAGAACAAGAGGAACTAGTCCGGCCGTTACTCACACAAGTGTCACTCATTGAACCAAGCCAAAAAGAGTTGCAATTATGCGTAGCAAAATTGAGAATTTCTAAAGCATTCTAATTGTTGTCAAACATATAAATTTCGTTATCACAACGTTAATCATCTTATCTAAATGACAAACAACAAATAATAAAAATATGTTAATTAGAGCATGGTTTATCTCCATCTCTTTAAATATTCATGTTTTGGTGCTAGAAAATAATTATTGTCTTCCCATGTTACTTTCTAGATGTTTTTCTGATTGCCATACATTTAAAAGTTACGAATCTATTTGCTTAGATATGCTTTCCAAACAACCCTAGTTAAAATACTAATATTGTAGTTCAGGATTTCATCTTCAATCTCCAATTTAATTTTTGTCCACACTTAGACTCAACTAAACTTTCAAAACCCACTGAGACTAAAAGATTTACCGATCATTGAATCCTAAAATATGCTAAGAGTTGATCAGACAAAGTACTTTCAACGAACCAAGAGTATTATCTGCAACTGAGACATAAATATAGAAGAAGAAATACGGGAAAACTATTTTGTATTATTGACAACTTGAGTATTTATACAATGCTAGACCTAACATATCTTGGATAATAAGTAATTACAAATATGGAAAAGATAAATACTAATAACAAGAACCTTATAATGAATAACTAGCAATATATACAACTATGAAGATAAGAAATATGTATCTCGATCATGCCCCCTCAAGATGGACGATCGGGGAGTGAGACCAATATTGGACATGAGATTATGAAATCGAGTTCGGCAAGGGGGGGGGGAGGGCTTTGTCAAAGCTTCGACGAGTTGATCATTGTCGAAAATATGAGATACCTAAATTTCATGTCGTTGAACGGTTTCGCGAACAAAGTGTAAATCTAATCCAAGGTGTTTCATGCAGATGTGAAATCTGGGATTGACTGCAACATACGCAGCCCCTATATTGTCAAAGTAGACGGTCAGAGTCAGAGAGAGGAAATTTGAGTTCCTATACAAGTGACAGACACATAAGACTTTAGCCGTAGTAGCTGCATTGGCACGATACTTAGCTTCTGTAGAGGAGCGGGAGAGGGTCTGTAGAGGAGCAGGCGAGGGTACGCTGCTTTCTTAAGATCCATTAGATGGAGTTTTTGCCAAGACAAAATGCAACCCATAGTATAGGTGTAATCATCCCTATTTCCCACCTATTCAGTATCAGTAAAGGCATGTAAAATGGGGGAGAGTTGCGGTTGAGAAGAACTCATTTGAGAGCTCCCTATTGTTTATCGATGGAATGATGCATGAATTTGGAAATCTTATTAACCGCATAGGACATATCGGGGTGAGTGAGAGAAAGGTATTGAAGACCACCAATAAGGGCTCGGTAATTGGTAGGTTGAGGAAGAGGTGTGCCAGAATGAAGTGAGAGAGGAGGAGTATTTGTCATGGGGTGGAAACCAGCTTGGCAACATCCATATGAGCTCGCTGAAGGAGATCTTGTATATATTTATATTGACTGAGAGTGATGCCTTCAGGATGGAGAATACCGAGAAGAGAGAGTAGAGATATTAGAGGTTTGACCCTGTGACAATAATATTATCAACATTTACTGAGAGACAGATAACCAAACCATTTTGATGGAGAGTAAAGAGAGAAGAATTGAAGACACAATTGATATAATTGGGAGAAAGGAGATAACATTTGAGCTCATTATACCAAGCACAAGGTGCTTGTTTAAGACCATATAGAGCCTGATGGAGTTTGCAGACATGATTAGGATGGGTGGAACTAATAAAACCTGGGGGTTGGATCATAAAAGCATCTTCTTTGATGGAACATTAGAGGAATGCATTGTTTATATCAACTTGGCGAAGAGACCACACATGTTGAATAGCAAGAGATAGAATGAGACGAATAGTAGGTTTGACAACATGACTAAACATTTTACAATAATCTAACCCTTGACGTTGATGGAAACCTTTGGCAACTAAATGAGCTTTATAGCGATCAATGGACCCATCAAAGTTATATTTAGTGCAATAAACCCATTTACACACAATGAGTTTTGAGAAGGAGAAGGTGAAACAAGATCCCAGTTTTTGTTTAGATGGAGAGCATTGAATTTTGTTTGCATTGCATCACACCATTAGCTCTTGCGAGCCTGAGGAAGAGTGGTGGGTTCAGGTGAGGTGGAAGGGAGAGATATGTGAAAATTGAGTTTGTTGATGGGCTTTCAAATATTGTTTTGAAGCCTAGTATTTGGCCAAGAGGGAGTGGGGAGGAGGTGGAGGAATCGGAGATGAATGAGCGGAGGGGGATTCGGCTGAAGGAGGGAATGTAGGTGGGCTGGGATTGGATAAGGAAGGCGGTGAATTTGAGATGGTGACCAGAGAAAGGGTATTTGAAGTGTGCACTAGTTACAGTGGAGGGTGGAGATATAGGGTTAGGGATGGACATGTTAGAGAAAGGATTTTGGGATTCAATAAACTTGACCTAGCGGGATGATGTGTATATTTTATTGGTAGATGGATCTAGACAACAAAGGCACTACGGGTAGAGGAGTAGCCAATAAATTCACATGGTGAGGTCTGAGGTTCAATATAGGCACGTAACCACGGGTAGCAAAGACAACAAAAACGACAAAGTTTGGAGTAGTTCGGTTGTTGATTGTGGAGTGTGAATAAGGGAGATTTACAATTTAATGTGGGAGTGGGCATTCCATTTATGAGATAACAAGCAGTACTGAAAGCAAGAGGCCAGTATGTATTTGGCATGGACGCATGGGTAAGAAGGGAGAGGACCGTCTCAATGATTTGACAGTGACACCGTTTAGAGTATCTATTATGTTCAGGAGTATGAGGAGGGGAAGTAAGATTATTAATTCCATGGGAACCAAGAGCGGGACGAAGACCAATTTACTTTCCTCCATTGTCACTGTAAATGGTTTTAAGGGAGCGAGCAAAAACGTTTTCAACAAGTATTTAAGGCGATTAAGGACTGGAGTGGCATCATTTTTGTGCCTCAGAGGGTAGAGCCAAATATATTTAGAATTGTGATCGACAAAGATTAACCCATCATGAGAAAGGAGAGGAGAGGACCATACATCACAATAAAGAACATCAAGAGGACCATTGGAATTATGGAATTTTCATAAAAAGGTAGTTTGTGACTCTTAGAACAGTCACGTAAATTACAATGAAATAAAGATGAACTAGGAATATTTAAACTAAAATTATTGCTAAAATTCCTAAAGATAGAATATGACGGATGACAAAGACGATGATGCTAATTTGTTGCAGTAACGCTGACGTAATAAGTGGAGGGAGAGGCTGGATTTCACTCGTAGATGTCAGACCTAGTTGGACCTTGGAGTAGAGTTATGCCCGAAAAAATGTCATTCACAAGATAAGAGTTAGGTATTGAAGTATTGCTATCACGACATAAATTAGAAATAGAATTAATATTGCGAGAAATGGAAGGCACATGAAGAACAATTTTGAAATGAAAAGTAGAGGAGGGAGTAGAAAGAGATGTAAAACCGGTGTCGGGAAATATTGAGTCTAGGGCCATCCCTAATAACTAACTCTTCAGTCCCGTCATAAAGGGAGTGTAAAGCAAGATTGTCAGGATCATTTGTGGCATGGTGAGTGGTCCCACTATCTAGGACCCAAGCCGGAGATGGAGAGGGTGTGGTTACATCCATATAGGCAGAGGGGTGGCTGGTGGTGGGTCCTTGGAAGGGATACCGAGAGAAGCCAGACGGATTAGGGTTCGTGGTTTGCGTGGCAGGAAGGTTTGGATTATAGTGGGAATTAGGGTTAAGTATGGTATGATGGCATGGGGATGTTGTTCAGAGAACATTGGACATTAGGAGAGGTAGTGCCTGGGGTTACGATACCATTGGCAGCGCGACCTTTGATGGGTGCAAAGGGCCTAGAAGAGGAAGAGGAGTGGGCCGACCTAGGGGTAGGGAGTAGACCCGTACTAGGTGAGGGATTGCGGTTGTTGTTGTTGTTGCGGGTGGGGTTTCTAGCTGCAAAGTTGATGGACCAAGGGAAAGGAGAGGTTGATTTGGTTTTGAGTTTGAGAGATAATTCTTTGGTGCTGAGTTTATTATGCAACTCATCGAAGGGGATAATATTTTCTCAGTTCTGAACGACAGAGATAACAGAGTCATAATCAGTATCATTGAGTTGATCAAGGATGCGATCAATTATGTCTCCGACTTCAAGAGGTCGTGGTAGCGAAGCAAGTTGATAGGAAGAACATGCTTTAATCTCTTGCATGTATTCGGAAATAGAGCGAATGCCCATAGTAATATTCCGAATGTGGTCCTTAATTTGTTTGAGTTGGACTTTGGAGGGGTTGGCGTATGTCTTGACGAGAGTTTTCCAAGCATCGTGGGTTGTGGGGCAGACGGAGATGAGAGGAACATGAGGGGAAAATAGTGTCCCATTAAAAAAGCCCAAGATAAGCTTGACTTGGCGAAACCAAGTGGTATAGGCCGGATTAGGGTTTTGGGTAGGGATTGTGGCGGCGGAAGATTGGGGTGTGGCAAGGGTAGACTCGGCAGTTGTAGTGGATGAGGAGGTGGTAGTAGTGGTTGTAGTAAGATATTGAGCGGGAATAAGTTGAGATCCATCAATGAATGTGTACCTATCGAGACCGATTGGGGTGGCAAGCAAGGGATAGGAGCTCGGGGTTGTAGTGGATGAGGAGGTATGGTAGAGTTGTAGTAAGTATAAGAGTGGAGCGGGGGAATATGAGCTTGAGATCCGATGACATATTGGGTGCCTGTTTACCTATAGAACGAGACCTTAGGGATAGACCAAGAGGTCATTGCTGTGGGAACCAGAGTAGATGAGACCTCATAGGGGGAGGTGGTGAGTTTTCAGAACTCATAGAGTTTTAGAACATGAGAAAGAGAAACAATGATGAGAGGAGAGTTGGGTTCAGCCAAGTTCGGGAGAATGGGAAATTCAGAGGCGGCCATGGACGGAGGAGAGGGGAGATAGGGAAAAAAATAGGAGCGGGATGCTCTGTATACCATATAGAAGAATAAATATGGGAAAAGAATTTTGTATTATTGACAAGTTGAGTATTTATACAATGCTGACCCTAACATATCATGGAGAATAAGAAATTACAAATAAGGAAAAGATAAATACTAATAACAAGAATATTACTATGAATAACTAGAAATATATACAACTATGAAGATAAGGAATGTGTATCTCTATCAATAAAAACCAATGGTATTATCGATGCCGTGATGCTTTGACATGTAGGCTGGTTGGCACATATAAGATAATATTTATAGAGCCGGATAAACCAAAAAAGTGAAAGCCAAAACAAAGAAACAATATAATATATATAAGAGCGGGATAAACCAAAAAAGTGAAAGCCAAATAGAAGGAAAAAAAACATTGTTTGTACCCTTTTGGGATCACAAAGATATTTCAAGAGTTGAAAAACCCAGTCAATATTTATCCCTATTGTTCGGCGATATTTTTCCTTCGGTAATTTCATTATGTTCATTCTTTTTAGTAGAGGATAGGCAATGGCTTTTGTAGAGTTCTAACATGATAAACTTGCCCTATGGGTTTTCGCCTATTTAATAACGCAACACATATTATTAGAGTAAGGGAGTATATAGTTTTTGGTATTACTTACTGATAACATGAATGGATTAGACAAGTGAAAAAAACTCATAGTGTTTTTCCAAGTGTTGGCAATAACAACGATAACACTCTGACAACAATTAAACAAACTAACATATATTTTTAAATTAGTTTTTACAGCGGATATAAATAAAGATCACTAGAGAGATTATGTTTTTCTCAAGTTATATAAATATAACTTGAGGATGCCCAAAGGAGAAGACCTTTCAATAAGTATTTGCTTTAAAGTACAAGGGCGAAAGTTCCCTAATGACTATACATCAAAGTACTATGGAATGAATAATCTAGAATGCACTCTAATATAATAACACTCTATCTCACACTTAGAAACACTCGAAGAGTGAAAGCTTAAACACTCAAGCTCACTGATGTGGATAAGGAGTTGGCAGTTTTCAGGACAACACTCCGAGGGTGTGTTAACTCTTAGTGCAAATCTTTGTTGTTCATTGTTTAGATTGTTGTTGTAACGACCTTCCACTTAGACGTGGTGGCTACTCCAATCGGCCAGTAAATCCGCTATGTGTGGGATGTGTAGCCACTTCCTTAACTTTAGCTCCACTCTTCCTTGATAATAGGAAAACCAAGTCTTCTGGCCGTTGTACTCACTATCTCTTCAGATTTTTGTTGAGATAAACCTTCAAAAACCATGCTTCAAAAACCATGCTTGATCTCTGCACTTACACGTAAATCTTCATTAACGTTTAATTCTTTTATTCCTCCAAGTTCCACGATTGTATCTCCACTCCGCCATTAATTTTGACTTGTGACAACAAACTTACGAAAACACTAAAATGTAGACAAAAAATATTATCATCAACATTTAGTTTTGTGGTTAAAAAAAAAAGCAACTATATTACCAATTTATGTTGGCAACACAGAAGAAAATACAAGTGACAACACCACAGTCAACACTAACACTTATTAACTAGAAGCATATAACTTTATACAAATGCTACACCCCTCCCCCCTTTGATGTAAACCAGGATTACACTCGACACCACAGAGAGGAAAGACAATGGAGGAAATATTCCTTGTGAGTATTACATTATTAACACAATACATATATACACGAGTTAGTGTATACGTTTAGGAAGGTTTTGCACTCTTCCATGGACTAGGATTGGTTCTCACTATATAAACGATTGTCCCAAATATACCTCTACCTATCCATATATGAAATGACAAGAATCATGCTAAAGATACTACATATTAAATAATATACTCCTTCCATCCAACTCTAAATAAGATAGTTTATCCGTTAAGTATTTTTAATATTCATAGTTTTAGAGGGCTTTTCCAAAGAATTTATAATTCTCCACAAGCCGTCATTGTAAAGCAAATTGAGGTTTGATTAAAAATTTATAAACATAAGCTTTGTGCTTGTTTCTTGTTCTATATCTCTTTGGTGGGTTCCATTGAGTGGTGAAGTTTCGTCCAACTCTATATCTGTTTTGGGGCATTTCAAAGATTGTGAATTGTCTCATCTTGTATCCTTTTGGTGGATTTCGTTACTTTGTGGATATATCTCTTTTCCGCTTGCATCACGCACCCTTAGTGTTTTCAATATGTTTTTTTTTCATGTTAGATCGGGGTAATTGAATATGTTGAGGGAGGTATTAGGTCCGCGGACTAGAAGCTCAAAATTTCATATTAACTAAACCACAAAATTGAACCGCAATGTCAAAACTAAATCTCACTATATCGAATCATTTTTTTCAGGTTTTATTCCGTTTGTTTTGAAAATATTGATTGTTCAATTCCTTCTGATTTGTTTTTGGAAATGGACTATCAGTTGCTCTACATATTTGCCTATGTGGAATTAAACTAAGAGCATCTACAACACGAGATTTTTCTCACCTAGTTGTTTTAATGACAAGCTCTTTTTAGTAAAGAGTACACAGAACTACTTTTTGTTGTATTTTAATAGATGTTCACCAATTTCCAATACATTTTTTTTTATTGTAGTAGTGAAGAAATACTTGAGATTTTAATTATTAGCTTAAAATTGATGTGTTATATTAAAACTACAGATTTTTTTAAAAAGAGCTCTTGCCATTCTGAATTCTTTAAACCATTTACCCTGATAGGGTTGAGCTCCATTTGTGGATAATTTACAAAGAGTTCTAGCTCAAGTGGTATCCGGTGTTAGCTTTCCATGCGGAGGTCACAAGTTCGAATCCCATTAGAGAGATTTTTGTTAGCCTATTGTAGGCCCAATTGTAGCTTTCATGACATTATGAACTAATATAAATAGGAATAATTACAACAGCATGGAATGTACTACACCTTAGTTTTCACCAAAGGTAAGATACTATTAATTGACAAAATAAAGTAACGTACTTTTGAATCTCGTTGCAAAGAAGGTAACCAAGTTGGATGGCGTAAAATTTCATTAACGGAATGAACCAACTCGTTAAATAAAAATAACAATCATTAAATAAGTAATATCTCTTTCACTTTACCTTGCATTATTGCAATTTCGAACCATGGATGAATGTTGGGGTGTCAACCCAAGTCCCACATTGGCAATTGAAGGAAGAATTTTCTAATATATAAAGGTGTCCACCCACTTCATTAGTATGAGCCTTTTGGGAGATGACCCAAAAACAAATCCGTGCGGGCTGGGCCCAAAGCGGACAATATCATACTAATGTGGAGTGATGGAGGTGGTCGCGGTCCAACAATGAACACTTATTGAACCAATCTCAAAATAAAATTCAAAATCAAACTCAAAAATCTAACCCAAAATTAAACCCGAATTCAAACACAAAAACTCGCACCCTGGGCCAAGCTTCTCAGAACAAGTTTATGAGATAAATGGTGGGTCAAGACAATATGTTATAGGAGAAATTTCCATGGCAAGAACCATTAAAACCTCTACACACACACTAACAAATACCTGGGCGAAGGAGTTCAACAATGGTTTTTGTAAACAAGAACCAAGAAGAAACTAAAATGAAAGCGAAACTGAAACCCCCCATTTTAAAAAATTGAAGCCCCAAATTCGAAATTGAAACCCATATTTGAAAATCTATTTGGTTGCTACTAGTGTTTCAATTTTTGAATTTGGGGCTTCAATTGTCGAATTTGAAACCCCAAAGAACTCTTCACTGCTTCATTACTGGGAGGACTTGGGTTTATACCCCAACATGGTGAACTAAGGAGTGTAATGGGTAAGGAAGAAGACTACTGTTGAGATATGGCCGAGATATGGTCAAGATATTCCCATATCTCGCCATTATTTGTGTTGTTATTTTGAATTATCTTTTCCTTTCTCAAATATTGTAAATAAGGTAGGAGATAATGTTTAGCATATTTGTTGAGATTTGGGCAGGATTCTCCTTGTCCATCAAGGATTGTATTGTGTATATATTTGTGTATCACGGCATCACAAAACGCAAGAGAGAAAATAAGATATTATTTCTCCATGAACTTCTCTTCTTCTTATGATTACCAAACCATTTGTATTGATGCTAACGAATGTTAAATGAATTTAACTGGTGTTAGTTTTATTCTTAATTTGTTGATATTTTAGTTATCTTTCTAACGGTGTTGAGAGACGTTCTATAATGTGAAACGAGATAGTAAAGTACGTTGTATTAAGATGTCAATTCTTATATACGTTCCATTAATTGCAAACAACTCAATACTTATTTTTGTTGGAAATTACCAAGGGAAATATTTAGTCGGTAGTTGCGACCAATATCTTTCTACAAATGTCTAACAAATATTTCAGCCGTTCGTTATGGATTTTCGATAAAAATTGGCCAATAGTGTTAAATACATACGGCAAAAATCTTCTAACCTCAGAGTGAAAATACATTTGGGGTGAAGTTAATGCTCGTAATTTGATTAGCGCTTCGTGTTTTTATGTTTAGCTTCGCGAACTCACTCTATAGTAGGATTTATAGAAATCTCTCATTTAGTTATGACTTTCTTTAGATACTTGGCTAAATGTGGGAAATAATCCCACTTGGATGTGATGTCATAGAATATTACAATGTTATATATTAGTAAAGCTCAGAATCCATTTTCAACACACCCTTTTTGATGCAGTCGACGAGCTCGCGCTCGGGTTTTTGGACGAGTTTGATCGTTAAAGGGCGTAACTTTTGACTCCGGAGGAGTTACGGGACGCACATCATATCAAAACGGTCGTCTTTTCGCGAGGAACAAAAGTCATCGGGCTTAGCCCCCTGATCAGGCTTAAAAAAACCAAGGGCCTCAAAAGGCCTTCTGAAGTTTTATCAGTTTTTTTGGACTTTTTCGTAGTTTTGCATTTTTAGGGTTATTTCGAATTAGGGTTGCTGAACACTTTATATTCATTGTTTTAGGGTTTCAAAGGCAGTTTTTGCCGTTTAATAAACATTTCGTTGTTTTCTTCCAACTATTCGTATTTGATCAAATTCTACGATTGTTGAAGATCGATCACTAGTATTGATTAAATTCTACTAGGGTTGATTCCTATCAAGTCTTCCGCTACGTCACTTTTGGACATTAAAGAAATTCTTAAAATGCTACTAATACTTTAGTACACATTTTTGTTGTCGAAATCTGTATCTCACAAATAAATTGAAATCTAATACTGACAAATAAAGCGTCGCATCAAAAAACTAAAAGAATAATATTTAGGGGACTGTAGTTGTATTCTACGCGGCAGAACTTCTTTCTCGAACAAGACTAAATATAATTCATGCACCGAAAACAAATTTGATTAATATATATACCTAACTAACTAGTGGTTCCCCTGAAAATTAAAAGAGAGAGAGAGAGAGAGAGAGAGAGTATACAAAAATAGAAAAAGTAGGAACAATAAAATAAACTATGAAGCAAGAAATCAACTGAGAAAGAGAATGGGCCAAAAGACCAACAGGGAAAATGCATAAATTTGAAGAAGTACCAGAATGAAAGATTGATTGGGCCTGTCTGTCATAATTTATTTATAGGAAACCCATAAATAATGCTGAATTGGGCTCGTTTTCAAAATCCTAATAACTCACTTTCCACCCTATATATACTACTCTTTGTCATCTAAACAGCGCTAGTTAGAGCAGACCCTAAATTTCCTGGGGCGGTGTAACTGTCTTGGATCAGGTTTTTTATTTAACCATTGGAGTTTGGATCTTAATTGTTTGTCACCTAAAACTTGAGGATACGGGGTTTGGGTGACACATCTTTTGCGACAAAGTTTTGTCTCCTTACGTTTCTGGTGACCAAATGGTCACCAAAACAGTGATTTCTAGTAGTGGCTGAAAACATTAATCGCATATTTGTCCTAAATTGTCAAACTGAAAAAAGTGTTCGGAGTGGATATCGTGATGTTCCACCGAATTTTTTTTGATTGATATACCTAACTAGCGCTTCACCTGAAAATTAAATGAGAGAGAGAGAGAGAGAGAGAGAGTAAAAAGTGTAAACAAAAAAGATAAAAATAGGAACAACAAAATAAGATATGAAGCAACTCAACTGAGAAAGAGAACGGGCCAAAAGAAAAACAGGGAAAAATGGTTAAATTTGAAGAAGTACCAAAATGAAAGATTGATTGGGCCTGTCTGTCATGATTTATTACAGGAAACCCATAAATAATGCTTAATAACTCACATTCCACCCTATATATACTACTCTTTGTCATCTAAACAGCATTAGTTAGAGAGACCCTAAATTTCCTGGAGGTGTAAGTGTCTTGGATCTTAAATTTTTGAAGGGTTTGAAGATGGAGGAGCACTCCCCTGGCGCTGTCCATCTATGGAAATTGAATATTTCAGGTATAATTCCTGGATCTTGATCGAACCATGGTTATTGCTATTTTTGTTAGGGATTTTCACTGATCTTTGATTTTTTTTTTTTTTTTTAATATTAAGTTCGCGAATGCATCTCGGATTGTGGCTAATCATTATCAGTGTTAGCGGATTGAATAGGAAACTTCATAAAAACTTCTTTTTTTTTCTTTTTGAAATTATTATTAGTATGGTTTATCAGTCTCAGCAATCAATTTCCTGATCTTTATGCCGTATGCTATGGAAATAAATTTATGGTTTTTACTAGTACATGCATGGTTCAAAAATTTGATCGAGTAATTGTCACCCACTGTCGATTATCTTTTCTTAGTCGAATGCAGAAATATTTGCGTTATCTGAGCATTAGTGTGTTGGAAATTTTTTGATCCATAAGCTGTGCAGAAAGTGTTCGGATCATGTACTTCATTATTTGATATCAAATTTTAGTACTATTATTTTACCATTAATTGCCATTAACGGGGTATAGTCATTTACTGATATCCAAATGTGGTTGGATTGTGTTTATAGCTGTGGACAGTATATACTCAGTTATATCTTCACCGATTAAATGAATAATTCAGTTGTTAACCCAGGGTATTTTTCTTTTATGGCTATAATAGGCTTTCTGGATTCAACCAGCAAAGTTTCAATTGTGATTCAGATCACGACCAAATTATATATTATCCTCAGCAGCCAGGTGAAAATTTATGCAGTATATCTTATTTCCTAATCATTGCTTCTGACATCAAATACTCCTACCATCACTATATATTCATTCATTAGCAATACCTTAATAAAATAAATAATATGGTATAGCCCATAATAGTTATTGCAGATTAGTAAAGTTTATCTCTTGACACACCCACTGGCCTTTTATTTGAGTTCGCTAATTTTAAGATCTTATACTGGCAGAATTTGTGTGGGCAAATTAAACTAAGAATGAGAACAGATGATTTCAAACCTTTACTTTCCTTGTTGATTTTCTTGGTGTTTCATATGATATTACCCTATGCTTGTTTTTATTACTCTTTAAATTTTCTAGTTGATGAAATATAACAAGCATTTAAGGCGCACAAACTATATGCTATGCAAGAACAAGCTTATTTTATGTTGTCATTGATTTTTCACTTTGTAAACTATAGGCCAGGTTTTAATTGATCAAAAGAAGTCAAGTCCAGGGATAAAAATGGAAGATACAATTTTCTCAGATAGGTAGTAAACTTGTCAGGAGGGTGCGAAATTCTAGGAGAGCAGTGTCTTTGAAATGGAATATGCATTTGTGGTTGATACTACCAAAAGCTGATGGGGGTGACAAATTCAAGTCTGTTTGTCTCGGTTGAGCTTTAAATCAAAGGTAATGTTGGTTTTTTTGTTGCTAAATTTGTGTTTCTTGTCAGGATAATTATTTTATTTTAATATTTATTTTTTTACTTTGTATGCTTGCAATAATCTGTGGTATTTGCTCAGGTTTGTTCCTCCTTCTCTGGTTTGTTCTCCACAAACAATTTAGGGGAGAGAATCGCTAACGGCAAGAGCCAAGTCCTTGTTGCCGCCCGAGCCATGTTTGAGTTATCAAAAGAGGGTCTCCCAAAAATCAGCATTCTGCGTCTGTTTCAAATAATACACAGGACCTAACAGTATCATTTATGGTAAATATTTAGATTGGGATTGAATCCCTTGCCTATTTAAGTTATTGTTTAGAGCAATATGTTATAAATGTATACACGACAGATGTTTGCATCATACGAACTTCTCTTCTTAGTCGGATGTCAGTACGTTAGTGCATAACTTGAATTGTTATGTTTTCTTACAAATCTTATAGAAGCAAAGATAAGTTTTGTTGTAGTAAAGGTTCCAAGTTGTTGTACATATGATGTTTGACACTGGATTTGAAACTGTGGAATTTCCTTGATGAAATGTAAAACCCTACTCAATCATTTGATTAAAAATTATGGAGTAATGAAATGTACTAATGTTGACCGTAAAAACGTTAAAAAATAATACTCCCTCTGTCCCTAAATGAGTGTCCATTTTCAAGAAATCTTTGTCCCAAAATGAGTGTCTTTTTTTAACATAACTTTGTCCCTAAATGTTTTTTTTCGAAATTTTTTTTCACCGGTTTCTTTATATGCGCAAAACTAGATGTTTGGAAAGGAGATTACAAGATTATATATGAATATTTGCTACCAAATTGTACAACAAAGTTGATATTTTCAGTGTCCCTTAAAATGAAATTTGGACACTCATTTAGGGACAGAGGTAGTAATAAAGAAGGCAACGTGGCATCCTAGTTAATAGGTCTGTAATCGGCCCAATTCGATGCACAAATTCATTGGAAGTTTTAAGAAAAATGGCTACAAATTAGAGGAATGATTAAAATAACACTCTAAACCAATTACTCCCTCCGTCCCACCCGAAATAGGACGTTTTGCCATTTTGGGTGTCCCACTCGAAATAGGACATCCCAAAATAGAAAGATTTTATTATTTTTTTATTAGTAGGACCCACTTGTCATACTCACAACAACTTTTCATTTTAAATTATTTGATACACAATAAGCAAGTACGTTGTCTATTTTCAAAAGTAAGCACTACGTTGCATTAATTGACTTTTAACACCCGGCACGTTGCATATTTCAGTGATTTTCCCCATTTTTTATTATTCCCCACCCACTTTCTCTTTCCTTCATACTCACAACACCTACTTTTCAAACAACTTTTTATAATAAAAGATTATTATTCCTTATTCCCCGTGTCGGGACCAAGAATCCTATTTCGGATGAGACGGAGGGAGTATAAGGTTTTATAGATTTTGTGAGTCATCACGTCGCTATGATTGCCCAAAGCATTGAAAAAAGTCTTCTATATAAAAGAGATAAGGTCAATTATTTTTCCGGTGGCAAGATATGTGTCCGGGGGATCATAGCGATGCGATAAACATCTTACTTAGAGGAATAGGGATGAGGGAAGAGGGGGTTCACGCTTGAGGATGGAAGAAGCAGATAACAATCTGTGAAAGGTCAATTATTTTTCCGGTGGCAAGATATGTTTGTCGGGCCACAATTTGCAAAACTTTTCACGTGGCAACATATTGTGCCGCGCTGCTACAATTGCCGTTGTGACAAATTGAACTCTAAACAAACTTAAACAACAGTAAAAAGATCTGAAAAAAACACCATTTTGTGCTTTGCAACCAGAACCTTTAAATAAGCAGAATAACATTAATAATTTTTCTATACAATTCTTGTAATTACGTAGAAGTTATAATGAATTTTTTGCTTTACCAATAAGAACAGTGAATGGGGTGTCTAGGATAGGTTTCTATATACGCCTAATAAAGAGAAAATGGCAAAAGATACTTTTCATTGATGGAGTTACACAATATATATACAAGTGATCCTAGGGTTTCTTAACAGAGGATATGCACAATCTCCTAATCTATACAAGAGATAATATCAATCTTTACATTTGAAATGAAGATATTTACTAATATAACAAACTATGATATGGAATGATCCTGTGGGTCCGGATCATGTGATCCGGATGTTTCGGGTGGCGATGATGCGGTCGATGGTGCGGTCGGTGTTGCGGTCGATGATGCGGTCGATGATGTATTCTTTACACGCTCCCGCAAGACGGACGATCCAAGAGTAAGTCCGATCTTGGAGATTAATGCTGTGAACTGGGTACGAGGTAGAGGTTTGGTGAGGGCGTCTGCAAGTTGATCCTTGCCGGAGATATGCTGAACTCGAATGCTTCCAAGCTGAACCTGTTCTCGAACAAAATGAAGGCAAGGGCAAGATGCTTCATACGAGAGTGGAAAACCGGATTAGCAGAGTAGGTGGTGGCCCCAAGATTATCAGAGTAGATCACCGGGGAAGAGGAGAGAGAAAGACGAAGTTCAGAGAGAAGGTTGGTAACCCAAAGAACTTCAGCAGTAGTGTCAGCATAGCCCGAAATTCGGCCTCAGTGGAGGACCGAGCAATGGCCCGTTGTTTCTTGGAGGACCAGGAGATGGGGTTCCTGCCAAGATACACGATGAAACCGGTGGTGGAGATGAAATCGTCTTTGTCACCAGCCCAATCGGCGTCACAAAAAGCATGAAGAGATGTAGGTGAGGATTTATAGAGATGAAGACCGAGATGAATTGTACCATGAAGGTAGCGAAGAAGACGTTTTAGTGTAGTCCAGTGTGATTCTTGAGGGTGATGTAAGAATTGGGCAAGTTTGTTTACCGTAAAGGCAATGTCAGGACGGGTGAGGAGAGGTACTGGAGACTGCCAATGAGAGCACGATACTCCGAGGGGTATAAATTAGGAATCTGCCACCCGAGAGGGGCCGAGAATGCCTGGGGTGGGAGAACTTAGAAACATATCTGTAAACAAGGTCTGATGTATTTGGACTGTGCGGCCGGAGTCCATTAGTGGGTCGACCTTCGATGTCCAGAAAGAAGGAAGGGGAAAGATTCGTTTATTGAGTGTGAGAGGAATACTGTTGTGATGAAACCATAAGATATGATTAGGTTCTAGCAAACCGTCATACCTACCCAATTAGTATAACTAGATACAAGTTCGCATTCCTCTTAGAATATGTCATAATCCTTTTGTCCACGATATCATTGAACACAAGTCATGGTCAAAGAGTCAACTTGTTTTGTTCAATACTTTCTCGATTCCGAATATGTTGATAATCCAAATGACATTGATCCAATCAATTCATTTGAGTCCGGCCGAACATTTCATCAACATCATTCCTACGAGAGGCCCAAGCTTGACATCTCTCCGAGGAGGGACAAATCCATTTAGCTTATTATTCTTCCCTACGTGAATCCGATTATGACAATCATACCCTTTATAACTACTCGGTTAAAAGTAGCGTTTGAATATGTCAAACATAATGTTCATCAAGTGGAAGACTATAATAACTTCATGTCTAAGGATTCAAATGACATAACTATTATGAGATGTATGTATGACATAGACCATGACATAAATCTCATAGAGCGGGTCATGTCCAGTACCTTGTTCCAAACAAGTACCCATAAATCTAACATGATCATCCCATGATCATTTAGCCTTTATACTAGTGCTTCAACAAGTACTAGGGACGGAGATTATTATAAGTAAACATGAACAATAATAATAATCAAAACATCTCTTTATTGATATGAAATAAATGATAACAATTACAACGTTTATCAAACGTGCCTAGGGCACCACTACCAACAATCTCCCACTTTCCCTAAGCCCAATCTCCCATGTATCTAATACCCATGGACCTAACATGACCATCATGTTTAGCTTGTGGAAGTCCCTTTGTTAGCGGGTCCGCAACATTGTCATCAGTAGGTACTCTGCATATATTTACGTCTCCCCTATCAACGATCTCTCGAATGATATGAAAACGCCTAAGTATGTGTTTGGATTTCTGATGTGCTCTTGGTTCCTTTGCTTGAGCAATAGCACCATTATTATCACAATAAAGGTCTATTGGATTAGCAATACTAGGAACCACTTCAAGTTCAGTTATGAACTTCTTAATCCAAACAGCTTCCTCTGCAGCATCCGATGCAGCAATATACTCAGCTTCTGTTGTAGAATCAGCGGTTGTACTTTGCTTGGAACTCTTCCAGCTTACAGCTCCACCATTTAACATAAACACAAAACCCAATTGCGATCGGCTATCATCTTTGTCAGTTTGGAAGCTTGCATCCGTGTAAGCATTTACAACGAGATCATCTTCCATTCCTCCATAGACCAAAAGTGAGTCTTTAGTCCTTCTCAAGTACTTAAGAATCGCTTTTACAGCTATCCAGTGATTTTCGCCAGGGTCGGATTGGTATCTACTTGTCATGCTCAAAGCATAAGACACATCCGGCCTAGTACAAATCATGGCATACATAATGTACCCAATTTCCGAAGCATATGGAACATCATTCATTTTCTCACGCTCATCTTTTGTCTTAGGACATTGAGTCTTGCTTAGAGAAACTCCATGTAACACGGGCAAGGTGCCTCTCTTAGAATTTTCCATATGGAATCTTCTAATGACCTTGTCAATGTATGTACTTTGGCTTAAACCAAGTAGCCTCCTTGATCTATCTCTATAGATATTAATGCCAAGTATATATGCGGCTTCACCCATATCTTTCATTGCGAAGCACTTTCCTAACCAAGTCTTCACAGACTGAAGTGTAGGAATGTCGTTTCCAATGAGCAATATGTCATCCACGTATAAAATAAGGAATAGCACTATGCTCCCACTAATCTTCTTGTATACACAAGGCTCATCTTCGTTCTTGATGAAACCAAACTCTTTGACCGATTCATCAAAACGGAGATTCCAACTCCTTGAAGCTTGCTTCAATCCATAGATGGATCTTTGCAATTTGCATACCTTAGAATCTTGTTCAAAACCTTCTGGTTGTGTCATATACACATCCTCTTGGAGTTTTCCATTCAGGAAAGCGGTTTTGACGTCCATCTGCCATATTTCATAGCCATGATATGCGGCAATGGCAAGCAAAATTCTTATAGACTTGATCATTGCTACGGGTGAAAAGGTCTCATCATAGTCAATACCATGAACTTGCCTATAACCCTTCGCTACAAGCCTAGCTTTGTAAGTATGCACCTTCCCATCTATGTCAGTCTTCTTCTTGAAGACCCATTTGCATCCTATGGTTTTTACACCTTCGGGCGCATCAATCAAATTCCAAACTTGATTGTCTTGCATGGATTGCAATTCGGATTCCATGGCTCCAAGCCACTTGTCCGAATCAGGAGAAGACATCGCCTCTTGGTAGGTTGACGGTTCATCATTCTCAATGATTTCTACCTCATTACTATCCGTTACGAGAAATCCATATCTCTCGGGCTCGGATCGTAACCTACTAGATCTGCGAGATGCTTGTATATTTTAACAGGTTCCACAACTCCTTGTGGTTCTTGTTCTTGTTCCACTATTGGTTCAATGTTATTTTCTGGGTCTCGAATTTCTTCAAGATTTATTTTACTCCCACTGATTTCTTTGGAGAGAAACTCTTTCTCTAGAAAGACACCAGTTCGGGCAACAAACACTTTGTTGTCCTCTCGGTTGTAAAAGTAATATCCTTTAGTTTCCTTAGGATATCCCACGAAAATACATTTATCAGATTTGTGTGCTAGTTTGTCAGAGATAAGTCTCTTGACATAAACTTCGCAACCCCAAATCCTCATGAAAGATAAACTAGGTTTCTTTCCACTCCACATCTCATATGGAGTCTTTGGAACCGATTTAGTTGGAACTTGATTTAGTGTGAAAGCAGCGGTTTCTAGGGCGTAACCCCAAAAGGATATTGGAAGATCAACTTGACTCATCATTGATCGAACCATGTCTAACAAAGTCCGATTTCTCCTCTCAGACACACCATTCCATTGTGGTGTTCCGGGCGGAGTCAATTGTGAAACTATTCCACAATTCTTTAGATGATCATCAAATTCTTGACTTAAGTACTCACCACCTCGATCTGATCGAAGTGCCTTTATACTTTTGCCAAGTTGTTTTCTACTTCATTTTGAAATATTCTAATATCTCAAATGCTTCACTTTTATGTTTCATTAGGTAAACATACCCAAATCTACTATAATCATCAGTGAAGGTTATGAAGTATTGAAATCCTCCCCTAGCATTGCTACTTAATGGTCCGCATACATCGGAATGTATCAACCCCAATAAGTCGCTTGCCCTTTCACCCAACTTGGTAAAAGGTGTCTTAGTCATTTTTCCAAGAAGACACGACTCACAAGTATCATATGACTCTAAGTCACATGAACCCAAAAGTCCGTCCCCATGGAGTTTTGAGATACGCTTCTCATTAATATGACCAAGACAGCAATGCCACAAATAAGTATGATTTACATCATTAGGTTTAGATTTCTTATTTACATGATAGACATTATTTTCATTCTTGACATCCAAGATATAAAGGCCATTAAATGAATTAGCAATACCATAAAGCACATCATTTAAATAAATAGAAAATTTCTTATTCTCAATAAGAAACTTAAAACCTTCATTATCCAAACAAGAAATTGAAATAATATTTCTGCTTAAATCCGGAACATAATAACAATTGTTCAAAACAAGAATCAATCCGGAAGGTAAAGTGACTTCATAAGTCCCTACGGCTAATGCAGCAACTCTTGCTCCATTCCCCACGCGTAGATCTACTTCACCTTCTTTAAGCAGTCTCCTATTCTTTAGTCCCTGCACATTTAGACAAATGTGAGAACCACATCCGGTATCCAATACCCAAGAATCAGTGGTAGAAAGGAGAATATCTATCATATAGATACCTGAAGTCGACGCAGCCTTGCTGCTCTTCTTCTTCTTTTGCTCTTCCAAGAAAGCCTTGCAATTACGTTTCCAATGACCAATTTCTTGACAATGGAAACAGATTGCATCCTTTTGTGAATCGGGTTTTGCCTCAGAAGCCTTGGCAACCTTTGCCTTGCTTATCTTGGGTTTGACAACTTTTGCCTTACCCTTGCCTTTGGCACCAGGCTTCTTCCCATCATGAACCAAGAGCACGGGAGAACCTTTCTCCACAATTTTCATCTCTGCAGTTTTGAGCATCCCATGCAACTCAGAGAGGTTCTTATCCATTCCATGCATGTTATAATTCATCACAAACTGATTATAACTTTTAGGCAATGAATTAAGAATGAGATCCGTGGCTAGCTCCAATGGGATTGGATAGCCAAGTTTCTCAAGGTGCTCTACATAACCTTTCATTTTAAGAAAGTGAGGACTCACTTGTTGCCCTTCATTCATTTTACATGTAGTGAATGCAACAATGGTCTTGTACCTCTCTTGCCTAGCTTGCTCTTGAAACATGGTTCTCAACTCCACGCCTATCTCATAGGCTTCCAAATGTTCCAAACTTTGTTGGAGTTTTGAACACATAGCAGCAAGCATGAGACAACTTACATCTCTAGAATCATTACGATGTTTCTTGTAATTGTCTCTTTCTACCCTAGGGGCAGTAGGCGGTGGTTCAGCAGGGAGTGGCCTATCGAGAATGTACAACTTATCTTCTTGCCTAAGAACGATTCTTATGCTACGGATCCAATCCATAAAGTTAGTACCATTCTCTTCGAGCTTATCCTTCTCAAGGATCGATCGCAACGACATTGATTGAGTGTTATTAGTCATTATCTACAAATATGCAAAATTTCCAAAATTTAATAAGTACCAGTTTTTCATTAAAGAAACAAACAATGTATTTTTCAAACAAAATACTCCCACTAAATTATATAACCTTCATATACATCCAATGTATAATATAATTTAAATGGGTTAAGATCCAACTTTAATTTAATTTCAAGTCCGCTAAGGCAGATTACACAAAATCAAATTAATTAGGTAGACAACTCTTGTCAATCATATCTCATATGACTCTTAGTTCCTTTTATGAGATTCTTTAAGAAATCCAATTTCAAAAAGCATGTTAAACCTCATCTTTGCCTAAGCCCAAAACTGTTTTGACGCCCAATTAAGTCTAACCATTTTAAACGCATAGTTAATGTGTCCCGCTAGGGCGTGCCCACATTATCTATCTTGCTCATACATAAATAAATTTAATGCATCTCGCTAGGGCGAATCTACATTAGAGTCACTTATGTACTAACATGTGTTTTAATCATGGCATGGCAATAAAAGACTTAAAACTTTCTTTGAAGGTTCATCACATATAGCATATAACACATTTATGAGCACATAATATAAACATGTTACACATCAAGTTTAGCCACTAAATTAATCCCCATTAATTTAAGCATGGTATTTATGTGTCATTAGTTTCTCTATAATTATGAGAATGAGACTATTTCAACTTTGGTCATTATCTCCAAATCAAGACAACAAGAAGTGCGGTCGAACTAAGCCATTAGGCAACCACAATCCCGCACTAATTCAAGAAACCAAGAAAGTAGTCCATGTGGCCGAAACTAAGCAATAGATGGTCTCGATGAACGTATGCCAATTGCATTCACAATTCCACATGGATCTCCAATCATTGAATCAAGAACCTTGTTTCTCAATTTTAGCAATTATGAACTCTTCATAATTCTAACTTCGTTTTATCTTTGAAACTTTGATTGCGATCAAGTTTGGGAAACACAATCTCGATGAACGCAGATTAGCCATCCAAACCTTGAACCAATCTAGGAATCACAAGACTAAAACAAATAGGAAAATCAAACCCCAAAATCCATACACAAACCAACTACCCAAAACCCATTCCAGATCAGCAAGTCTGGACTGGTTCTGTTACTGGTTTTGTTGAATCTTTCGAAAAATTCCAGATTCTGGTTTTCAACCAAAATCAGACCTTCTGATCCCCTTGTGTGGCCGCCCAAAACCCTTGTGCGGTCGCCCAAAATTGTGCGGCCACCCAAGGCGTTTTGTGCGGTCGTCCGGTGCCATCAGAATGTGCAGAATTTTCAAAGTTCGAAAATTTTGTCTCAAAATATTTTTTCCCCGATTATTAAAACTTTGATCCAATCAAAAATTAATAATCAACAATTCTGAATCCACCATAATTTATTTATTGCGATTGAATCGTGCGATTAAAGTTGCAAAACAATAAACCACATAAAATCACATAACACATAAACATCACATATTCCAATATTCATATCATGCAAGGCACATAAACAATTTATATACACATAACATGATCAAGGCATTGAAATAATCAACATGAACGGGGCTCTGATACCACTGTTGGGTTTCGATCAAACATGCGCAGCGGAATTTAGCATTTAAAATTTTGAAACCCAAAGCCATGGATCCGTTCATATGATTAAATCAAATACAACATAAGAATAAATGAATAAACTAACCCTTGATGGCTATCAAATTCTCTTGGTCTTTGGTGGAGGTTTGAAGACTTGATCACGATCACAAAGCTTGAACACGAACTTTGAAGATGATGATTTTCACCCTCTAGCGGTATCCACACTTCGAACGAATATCAAAGGAGCTTCTTTGATCTTGGTTGCTAGACCAAATGTGAAACACTTTTTCACAATCAAAAGAACTATATGGAATTTATTTTGTGTATTATTTTGTTCTTCAACCAAGAATGTCTTGGAACAAAATAAACCCTCTTTCAAACTCTTTGAGACTCACAAAATCATTCGCTTAGAGTGCTGGCCGAATTTGGTCTTTATACACAAATATGACCTATTCCAAATAGAAAACTTGTGTCAAAATCCGTCCAAAATTCGTTTCCTAATCAAATTAGGAATCTGCCACCCGACAGTACTGTGCGGCCGCCCAGAATGCACTGTGCGGTCGCACAACTATCTGAAACAAACTAGTACAAATCTGAGCTAAGTGTGCGGCCGCCCAGTCCATTATGTGCGGTCGCCCATTTCCCCAGAATGTCCAGAATTTCCAAAATTCCAATGTAGTCCTTTTAAAGATTCGTTCTATTGTGTGTGACCCTCTAGGATTATACTAAGTTGGCAATGGGTTCAAACATGAAACCATAAGATATGATTAGGTTCTAGAAAACCGTCATACCTACCCAATTAGTGTAACTAGATACAATTTCGCATTCCTCTTAGAATATGTCATAATCCTTTTGTCCACGATATCATTGAACACAAGTCATGGTCAAAGAGTCAACTTGTTTTGTTCAATACTTTCTCGATTCCGAATATGTTGATAATCCAAATGACATTGATCCAATCAATTCATTTGAGTCCGGCCGAACATTTCATCAACATCATTCCTACGAGAGGCCCAAGCTTGACATCTCTCCGAGGAGGGACAAATCCATTTAGCTTATTATTCTTCCCTACGTGAATCCGATTATGCCAATCATACCCTTTATAACTACTCGGTTAAAAGTAGCGTTTGAATATGTCAAACATAATGTTCATCAAGTGGAAGACTATAATAACTTCATGTCTAAGGATTCAAATGACATAACTATTATGAGATGTATGTATGACATAGACCATGACATAAATCTCATAGAGCGGGTCATGTCCAGTACCTTGTTCCAAACAAATACCCATAAATCTAACATGATCATCCCATGATCATTTAGCCTTTATACTAGTGCTTCAACAAGTACTAGGGACGGAGATTATTATAAGTAAACATGAACAATAATAATAATCAAAACATCTCTTTATTGATATGAAATAAATGATAACAATTACAACGTTTATCAAATGTGCCTAGGGCACCACTACCAACAAGAAGAAAGGATTTAAGAGCAGTGTACCAGGCCCTAGGGGCTTGTTTGAGGCCATAGATAGCTTTTGAGAGGCGACAAACGTGAGATGGGTGGGTGGTACTTTCAAAACCCGGGGGTTAAGACATGTAGACTGTTTCAGAGAGATGACCTTGGAGAAAAGCATTATTGATGTCTAGTTGACAGAGTGGCCAACCGTGGGTGATGGCAAGAGAGAGGATAAGACGGATGGTTACAGGTTTGACAACAGGACTGAAGGTTTCGGAGTAATCGAGGCCAGGTCTTTGATGGAACCCTTTGGCAACAAGGCGAGATTTATATTTGTGGATGGAGTTGTCTGGGTTGTATTTGATCCGGAAGACCCATTTACACCCGACGATGTTAGGTGCCTGATGGGAAGGCACAAGAGTCCAGGTGTTATTACGGAGAAGGGCATTGTATTCGTCAAGCATAGCAGTATGCCAGTGAGGGGTGGAGAGGGCTTGTTTGGTGGTGGTAGGAAAGGCGGTGGGGGAGGAAAGAGTGGTGAGATTGGCGTATTTGGGGTTGGTTTTACTTATGTTGTTGGACAGTCGGGTGATGATAGAGCGGGTGTGGGTAACAGGATTAGGTGGTGCGGTCGATGGTGCGGTCGGTGTTGCGGTCGGACATGCGGTCGATGATGCGGTCGAGGAAGTTTGAGGAGGTGCGGTCGGGTTGGGAGGGTGGTCGGTCGAGTGGGGTGGGGGTGCGGTAGAGTCAGTTTGGGGAGGTGCGGTCGGGTTGGTGGAGGTGCGGTCGAGGTGGGGGCTGTAGTGGGGGAAGGTGGTGGAGTAATCAGTTGAAGAGAGAGATGGCACCATTCGGAAGAAGACAAAGAGGGAGGGGAGGTGGAGGTTTTGTTGAGAGAGGGGTAGGGAAAGATAGTTTCAACAAACTGGACATGGCGAGAGGTGTAGAGTCGATTTGTGGATGGCTCGAAGCAGTGATAAGCACTTTGGGATGGAGAGTAGCCAACAAAGATGCATGGGGCGGATTTGGGAGCAAGTTTATGAGATGTATAAGGGCGAAGCCACGGGTAACAGAGACACCCAAAGGAGCGAAGTTTGGAGTAGTTGGGTGGAGTGCGGAAGAGGCAGAGATATGGGGAGTCATGGTGGAGTGTAGGAGTGGGAAGTCGATTGATGAGGTAGACAGCTGTGATGAAGGCATGAGACCAAAATGAGAGTGGTAGTTGGGCATGAGAAAGAAGGGAAAGACCGGTTTCGACAATGTGACGATGTCGGCGTTCGGCAAAGCCGTTGTGTTCAGGAGTGTGGGGTGGGGAGGTAAGGTGAGAGATCCCTTCTTGTAAAAGAGAGGGAGTGAGTTTGAGATACTCGCCACCATTGTCAGAGAAGAACTGTCGGATAGGGCGAGAGAAGTATTTTTCAACAAGGTTTTTGAACCTATAAAAGGTCGGGTAGGTGTCGGATTTATTTTTGAGAGGGTATAGCCATGTGTATTTTGTATAGTGGTCAACGAAAATGACATAATATTTATAGTTGTCATATGAGTAAATAGGTGAGGTCCATACATCAGAGAAGATAAGATCAAGAGGTGCAGTGGAGTGAAGAGTAGAGATAGAAAAGGGAAGTTTATGACTTTTATTGATTTTGCAAGCATTACAATGAGAAATAGAACTAGGAGGAATGGATAAAGAAAACTGTCTATCTAAGAGGGAAACAATAGGGGGGGAGGGGTGGCCTAGTCTATGGTGCCAAGATGATAGTGTTGAGGAGGCTGCAACATGAGCTTGTGGAGAGGGAGGAGTCCAAAGGTAGACGCCACGATCAAGGGTGCCTTGGAGAAGAACGTTGTTGGTCGAGATTGCCTTAATAAGAAAGGAAGATTGTGAGAACTCAATAGTGACATGATTATCTTTGCAAAATTGAGATACTGAAAGAATGTTACGAGAGATACGAGGAACATGTAGAACATTGTTGAAAATGAGAGAGGAAGAAGGAAGAGTAAGAGAGAAGGAACCTATGTTGGATATGGGAAGAGCAGTGCCATCACCAATGAGAACATCATCACTACCATTATAGGGGTGATGGAGAGAGAGGTTGGAGAGGTCACTGGTGATATGATGAGTGGCACCACTGTCCATTAGCCAAGAAAATGGAAGGGGTGGGGTAGGAGCGGTGGCGGTGTTGGCTTGTGCGGTTGGAGCGGTGGACTGCCGTGGGCGACGGTTGGAGGTAGGGGGTGGGAGAAACGTGACGTTTGGGTAGTCACGGCAGAATTGGCGACACTCAGAGATGACATGGCCAATGTAGCGACAATATTGACACTTACCTTTAAAGGTAGTAGGGGAGGAGGAGTGGGCAGAGGGAGTGGTGGGTGTGGGTAGAAGGGGTGGAGGATTATGTGGGCGGGGAGTAGATTGGGGTTGGAACTGAGCAGCGTGGGCAGTCATTAGAAGAGTAGGGTTGGAGTTCTGATGTGCGGCCGGGTTAGGGTTTTGGTGTTTGAGGGTGAGCTCATGGTGAAGAAGCTTTTCGTGGAGAGCTTCAAAGGATATGGGGTTGTCATGAGCACGGACAGAGTCAATAATGGATTTGTAGGTTCATAGTCAAGGCCTTGAAAATTTTGGCTATGATGTCTTCGGAATCCATGGGTTTTCCAAGAATAGCAAGTTTGTCAGTGGTTGTTTTGATTGACTGCATGTAGTCGGTGATTGATAGTGAGGTTTGGTGATGGAGGCAAGGTGATCTTTGAGTTGGAGAATGTGGCCACGGGAGGGATTGGCATAGGTTGATTGAAGAGTGGCCCAGGCTTCATGAGAGGTTTTTGCTTGGTAAACAAGGGGTGCTACTGCAGTGTGAAGGGTGCCAAGAAGGGCACCAAGGATGAGTCGGTCTTGATGTTGCCAGGTGATATAGGCTGGGTTTGCGGTGGTTTTGGCGTCGGTGGTGATTGTTTCGAGTGGGATGGGGTAGGAACCATCAACATACTTGAGAAGGTCTAATCCAAAGAGAAGAGAGGTAAGTTGGGATGCCCAGGCAAGATAGGTTAAAGGTGTGAGCATTTTGCAGTTGGAGAGGTCGACAAGAATAAGAGGGTTGTTGGGGTCGGCGGGGTTGTGAAGGTAGGAGGAGGAAGAAGCATCGGAGTTAGTCATGGTGGGAAGCGGCCAAAGAAAATAAGAAATGTGTTTGGATCAATTAGGGTTCTGGTACCATAAAGAGAAAATGGCAAAAGATACTTTTCATTGATGGAGTTACACAATATATATACAAGTGATCCTAGGGTTTCTTAACAGAGGATATGCACAATCTCCTAATCTATACAAGAGATAATATCAATCTTTACATTTGAAATGAAGATATTTACTAAATATAACAAACTATGATATGGAATGATCCTGTGGGTCCGGATCATGTGATCCGGATGTTTCGGGTGGCGATGATGCGGTCGATGGTGCGGTCGGTGTTGTGGTCAATGATGCGGTCGATGATGTATTCTTTACACCTAACCACTTTAATATGATGTGTTTGTCACTCTAACCCTCCACACATGCTATACTGTTTTGGTCAAATTTTGCAATTCAACTTTGATGCAGCACGGGATGTTCAAGCAGCAGCACTTGAACGACCGTGCATCAGCAAGGACACGACCGTGCAGAAAAGGAGCTGACAGAGGAAGCCTTGCGACATGAATAGCACGACCGTGCTTATTTTTGGAGCTCGACCGTGCCGAAAAGCGGATGAAGGAGAGGAGCTGGCGACATGAATTGCACAACCGTGCCTATTTTGGGGCACGGCCGTGTCCGGCAATTTAACGAAAACAGTCTTCCGTTTCTTGCCAAATTTTTAATTAAAACTATTCCTTTTTGTTTTGTTATGTTTCCTTTTAAGATTATGACTTTCTTTATTATTTGCTAGGGTATTAAAACTCTTTTGTTTTCATTGTTTCAAACACATTATTTTTTTCTTAATTCAATCTTTGCAATTGCAAGATAATTCATGTTTGTGTGTTGAAGACTTTTTGCTTGCAGAATAGCATTTTCGAAGATTATTATAGAGGGATCTTTATCCTAATTGTTTGAAGGGTTGATTTCGATCAATCATTGGTTTATTTCCACTGCGTTTCACATCAATTGGTATCAGAAAAGGACGATCCTTGGACGATGGCCAACGATATCAAGGACCTTATCGCCGCTTTGACAACCAGTATGCAAGACAGTATGCAAGACAGTATGTGACAACTTGCTGAATCTCATGCACAGCTAGTACAGGTAACTACTACCGCGTCACAAGAAGCAACAACTCGTCATACTAAACTTCTGACAGCAATAGCGAATGGTCTTTGTGGGCGTGACAACGAAGACCCTAGAAATCGAGCAGATCCTCGTCGGGAATGCCTCCGCCGCGAAGATCCGGTTCAAGGGGATTTCCGAGATGGTGGTTTTTATGAGGCCAGGGTAGTGCCTCCTGCAGATCAACGACCTCACACAAAACCAAAGTGTGCCTCGAATTTGAGAAGACTATTTGAAAGAGAAAGGGCTATCTTTGGATTTAATGTAGAGTGAAAGCTACCCAAAAATATTTACCCACAATTAAAAAGGGGTGGGACACATTCTAGAGGCTGAGCAGATTGGGATAAAGGTTCATTGAAGTTCTGGGATAGGTTGTGATGCAGTATGAGTATAAAGTTGATCAAGCAATGAATTATGGAAGCAGAATGTGTTCAGCAACAATGAAGATTAATATTGTAATATATTTAAACTTTTATTTTTATTATTAGTATCCTTTGTATTAGTATTTTCGGAATTAATATTCCTAGTAGAATTATAGGTGGTTTTAGAATAGATTTTGAGTCAATTTACTAGTTTTTGTGTCCTAATATGTTACCTTATAGGTTAGGCTTTATTTTAGGAGGTTATTTCTTAATTCCCAAGTTTTATAGGCACTATAAAATAGGTCTAAATGTGTAATCCAAAAATTAGACTTTGATTATTGAATATTGAAAAGAGTAAATTTGCCGAAGAGCAATTTATCCAGGGTTCGTAACCCATTGTATCATGTTTTCCGTTCGGTCATAATCTCAAGGTTTTATTCGACATCAGGTTGAGTCCCCGGGTGTGATTGCATCCCAAGTCACAATAATCTGAGTTATACACTTCACTTGCATATCTTTGTTTATTTGTTTTTTCTTTTTATTGAGTCGTCCCTACCATAGTGCTAATGTCTCCGAACTGATTTTGTGTTGTTCCCGGTAAACCCTGTTCATAAATTTATGCTCAAGGAAATATTTCATAAATAAATGTCTAATGACATATTTTTAGGGAGAGTATTTATCTTGCATTTTTTATGCTATCAATGGTAGTTCAATTATCTCAAAGTTTGTTTATAGCATTTTCTTTGTCTCCCATAATTTCTTTTTTCTGATAAATCTGAAATATTGAATAATCCCTTGTGCCTTGGAAGCCTGGATCCTCTTGTGTATGTTGGTTCATCTCTGTCTCCAGCAATTGTTCCCTCATCAAATCCAGTTGACGGTGTGTCCCTCGATGTAATCACACCAGGCCTCACATCAGCATGTCTTTCCGTCGTAACGATTTTTTTTGCAAAATTGATCATCTCGCATTCTGGTCAAAAAGGGGGAGAGTATGTAAAAAGGGGGAGAAAAAGCTGGTATAGTTGTTGTCTTGGTACTTTTGGCACTTTAATTTTTGATATGTTATTTTCTTTGACACTTTTATGGCAGGTACGTTCTCAAAAAGGAAAGATCTCATTGCCATTTTTTGTCAACAGTTGGTTTCAGGAGGAGTGTTTATTTTGGCCACTTAATAATCTTAACATTTTTGTTTTGACCAGAAAGCCATAAATCAGGGGGAGATTGTAAGTGTGGCTATTTTAGCACACACGATTTTATTTCGATATTGTTAATTTTAGGTGTGTTTAATTTTAGGATTTATGTCTTGCTTTATTTTATGATAGTTTTGTAAATATATTTTATATTTTATTTTACTAACATATTAATTATTTTTCTAGTTTTGTGTATCTTTTAATTATTTTGTAGATATCTCTAAACCAAGGATAGGGGCTTTATTTTAGGAACAGATGGAGAGTATATTTGGTTTCAAGGAGTCCAAGAGATACAGCAGACTCTTTGATTGATTTATACGTTTTCAAGTTCTCACGGCAAAGTTGGTTCCATGGCTTATTTAACTAAAGCCGTCCCTTTCAATGTTGTGGACTCTTTAAATTATTCTTACTTTGGCCAAAAAGGAGATCAAGTACTGAGAGTATTATTTTGTGAGTTATTTTGTGAGACAAGTTCTTCATAGAACTTGTTTTTTAGTATTTAGTGTTTTAGTCTTTGGTATCTTCTCTTAATTTATTCTTTGTAATCGATCATAACAGTTTTTAATAAAGAGAAGTTTTGTTGTCTACAGCGAGTTGTTGTAGATGTGTTAAATATCTCGTTTTTACAATTTTATTCCGCTGCAAGTCAGTTGGTGTAATATGTGGTGTCTTCACACTACGATTCACACCATACTCTGTTAATTGTCCGACCATCTTAGCTATCTAAACTTTCAATGTTCAAACTCCACAACCTTATCTTTCTCATCCGCTAACTCGTTCTCCAATTTTCTTATGCACTCAACTTCGTTAGTACCAATCGCAAGAGAACAAGAGGAACTAGTCCGGCCGTTACTCACACAAGTGTCACTCATTGAACCAAGCCAAACAGAGTTGCAATTATGCGTAGCAAAATCGAGAATTTCTAAAGCATTCTAATTGTTGTCAAACATATAAATTTCGTTATCACAACGTTAATCATCTTATCTAAATGACAAACAACAAATCATAAAAATATGTTAATTAGAGCATGGTTTATCTCCATCTCTTTAAATCTTCATGTTTTGGTGCTAGAAAATAATTATAGTCTTCCCATGTTACTTTCTAGATGTTTTTCTGATTGCCATACATTTAAAAGTTACGAATCTATTTGCTTAGATATGCTTTCTGTTAGTACCTCACTATGTTATCAACCTGATTAATCATAGTAAATTTGTTTTGATAATTAAATAAACATTCCAGTTGTTTATACAAAGCTTATGAAGACCTGATCCACAGGCAACCCAAGAAAAGACCCAACAGCTATCTATTCAGTTCATTCATAAAACTGTTTAAAGATAAACCAATAATATTTACATCAAATGAACTGAATATATATCCTTTCTACATTCATTTACACTCGTATGAATTAGAGAAACCCTATTTACAATCAAGCTAAAGCAGATCATTCAGTTGAAGCCCAGCAGCTATCCCAACAGCTTTCTGACTTATCACCAACAGCTAAGACTCCAACTATCCTACAACCATCGGAAAAGCTTCACAAGATTGAAGTATAAGTTATTCCAATAAATGGAACAACCTATAAAGCAGCTTGATCAAATCTGCAAACCCAACAGCTATCTCCTCTGTATCAACAGCTTTCTCTCCTGAAGCTTTCCAACAGCTATTCACTCGAGCCAAATCCTTGAAGAAATAGTTATTTTGCTATAAAATAACTATTTAATTAAGCAAGCATACAAACCCCTCAAGCACCTCCAGCATGGACTTCCTGCATAAAGAAATAAAGTATTTAGTCAAACAATACTTTACCCAGTCAAAGACTCAACCTTCTACAAACCTGTTCCCCATATGTTTCCTTGTTCCCCAACGGATATATTCATATCCTATATAAGAAAACACACTGGGATGTTAACCATGCCACTTCTTCAACAACCCAAAATCCCATTGCTGCTAAAACATTAACACCCTTCACCCCTACAGCCATTTGCATTACACACCTGCAAATCTTGTGCCATCTAGCACCCAGTTACAACCCCCTTTAAACCTAGGTAACAACCAAGCTAATATTGTAAACACACTTGTGTAATTTTCTTTTATTTTTCTTTGTACAGCCTTAGTCAAAAGGCTTTCTTAATTGTAGTGACAATTAAGTAAAGGGAGTTCGAGGAACTTGCCAGTATCATTCATTGTAAGCTTATTTAGTACGTGGATTATAGTGGATTGATCTCACTGTTGACTACAGTGGGGGTGGATGTAAGAGACGAGCTATACCTCTGAACCACTTTAAAACCCTTGTGTACTCTCTTGTCTTTACACTTAAACATACACTGCACACTGTCTCTTTTGTTTCTTAACTTAATTATCTTCCGCTGCATAATTACTCTACTCTTTTTATCTCAACAGCTAACTCCCCAAACCAATTAGCTGTTCATTTGTTTTAACCAATCTGTTAATCTTAGTAAACAGGACCTTTCAATTGGCACCAGAGCTTGGATTCACCATAAAAAGTCTAACAACTTGTGAAAGATCTATTCAACCCACCATGCCTCAACCAAGAAGAAACAATGAGAAGGACATACCACATATTAATGACTGTGGATCTTTTGAGATTTATTCATCAAAAATTAAAACCTATCTAGATGCTAATAGCATATGGAACTGGTATGTCTTGAAACATGAAATAGAACCACCAGTTCAAGCTGAAACTAATGGAGGAGCAAGCAAAACCAAATCCCCTGAATCATGGACTGAATCTGAGAAACAACTAATGTCTGCTAACCTAAAAGTTAAAAATATTCTGCAAAAGAGTGTAAATGACTCCCTTGCTCAAGAAATAGCTGAAGTTACAAGTGCTAAAGCTGCATGGGACTTAATACATACTAAGTTCACTAAACACACAAGTGTCAGAACTCAGAATCTCTATAATCTACTCAGACAATTAGACAACTTCAAATTCTATCCTGGAGAAAAGGTCAGTGCTGCAAGACCAAGGTTTAAAGACCTTGTTAGAGCCATTTCAGACCATGGCAAAGCATTCACCCAAGCTGACCTATGCTTAAAGATATACTCAAACCTTCCTCAAGAATATGAGAATGTGGATCTACCTATTAGAGAAGGAGCTGAATGGAGCACCATGACAGTAGAACAACATTTTGGGAAACTTGAAGCTTATGAACTTGAAGGGATGATCAAAATTCAACCAGCACCCACTATATCCCAAACTCTTGCTATGGTTGCACAAGAGCAAAATCAAAAAGTGCTCACTCAACAGGACATTGATGTTTTGGTAAACAATGCCCTGCAAAAATTAAACATAAACCCCAAGCAAGAATCAAAGCCCATCTCTCAAGATGACATTCCCAGCCTGATATCTATGGCTGTCAGAAATGCCATGAGACATCAGAAGAAAGCCTTTGATAGAAGATACACTCCCTCATCCTCCAACCCACCTCAAGACACGGTAAAGAAAAGCGTGGAGTGCTATAATTGTGGAAAGCCAGACCACTTTCCTGCTGAATGCACTGAACCTAAGAAACAAAAAGATAATTAAAAAAGAATGACATACTCTAAAGAAGTTATTCATAGCTCGAGATGCAATTACTACAATTGTGTCAAAGCTAAAAATAACAGAAATAAAGAACAAGTCATGCTTGCTGACTCATCTAGGTTCAGTGATGAAGATCTTGACTCATCTGACTCAGATTGTGATGAAGAAGAAGCACTACTGTGTCTTGTTGCCCAAGAAGATGAAGATTCTGACAATGAGGAAGATCTAGAGGCTTTAGCTGCTGCAGAACAACTAAAAGAGGTACACTATTTTAACTCACTAAATATTGATGGCTTTAAAAGCTTAGTCTGCACCCTGTTAATTCAAAAGAAAAAAGAAGACTCTAGCTTTGCCTCCCTCATCACTGAAAACCTTGAACAATCAAAAACCATTGAAAATCTTAAATCTTCAATTCTCACCCTTGAAACCACCAACAATGATCTGGAGAACAAGTGTCAGAAACTTGAAAGTGACATACTTAGCTCAACAGCTAAGACTGATTATTCAAAACCTCAAAAGGATTCTGAACTAGAAATAAGTATCTTGAAGGAAGAAAACAATGCCCTAAAAAGCAAGATTGATTCTTGGAACAAATCAAGCAATGCTCTATCTCTGTATCACTTCAATCAAAGACATCCTGGGGACAGATCTGGTCTTGGAGCTGAAAATCCCACTCTCAAAACTTATACTCCCCCAACTGGTAAAAGGGCTATTGAGACAATGGTCCTAGCTAGCCTCAACACTTTCTCAACCAAGAAACCATCATATCCTGTTCAAACAAAGGATGATGTATACAGAATGAGAAATGAAAGTACCAAAAAGAATAAGTCAAGTGTGGAACCTCCCAAAAGTTCTCAATCTCAAGCCTCTACTAGTTCTGAAAACACCAATAGTCAGAAAAGAAGGCATGAACACAAGTCTGGAAAGTCTGGGAGGTTTCAACAGCCAAGACAAGCTGAACAGCTAAGACAAGCTAGACAGCCAAGAAAGGATAGGTAGCATAAGCCAAGGCAACATAGACAAAATCGGCAATATTCCAATGGAAAAAGTCATGCCTATCAGTCCCAAAGACCTTCTCCCAGATCATCACACCATTCATTTCATTCTCAACAGCCATCTTACTTTCATCAACCTAACTACAGGAAATAAACACTATACAATACCAGAAACACATATGATAACCCTCAATCCTTCGCTTTGACTCCCTACATGATGCAGATCATGTCTTACTACAACACCCTTAACCAGTTCTTCAAAAGGAGATCAGATGGCAAGGCTAGGGTCCCAAAGAAAATCTAATCCTTTGGACCCAAAAGAATAAAAGGGTACCATAATTTTTAATTTTTTTTGTAGGTTCCCTGTACAGGTATATGGTATTTAGATAGCGGCTGCAGTAGGCACATGACTTATAACAAAGAATGGCTTCAACAGCTATCTCCAAAGAATGGTCCCAATGTTACTTTTGGTGACAATTCTCAAGCAAGGGTCAAAGGATCAGGAAATTTAGTGACCAAGGAGATCATCTTCACAGATGTATCATATGTTGAAGGCCTGAAGCACAATTTGATTAGTATTAGTCAAATTTGTGACAAGGGTTATCATGTTGTCTGCACCAAGGACCTTTTCCAAGTCAAAGACAGTAACAACAAGGTCATTCTTACAGGAGTAAGAAAGAAGAACCTCTACTGCCTGCACCTTGAAGTTGTACAAACCTCTTCTGCCCAATGTCTCTTATCCTATAGCCAATCAGACATGTCATGGCTGTGGCACAAAAGACTTGCTCACCTCAACCTGAAGACCATCTCAAAGCTCTCCAATTCCAACCTAGTTAAAGGCCTTCCCAAAATTCCATTCAAGAAGGATAAACTTTGCAAAGCTTGTCAGTGTGGAAAACAAAAGAAGACCTCCTTTTCAGCCAAAACCAGATTGGACACCAATCAGCCATTGGACCTTCTACATATGGATTTATTTGGTCCTATCAGAACCAGATCTCTAGGAGGAAAAAGATACTCACTTGTGGTTGTTGATGACTTCACAAGATTCACTTGGATCATTCTCCTCGAATCCAAAAGTGATACCCTTAGAAATCTCTCTCAGCTGTTCAACAAAATTCAGAACTTTAAAGGCTTGTCAATCAAGAAAATAAGGTCTGACCATGGAACAGAATTTGAGAACACTGGTGTTGATTCCTACTACAATGAACATGGTATTGATCATAATTTTTTAGCCCCTAGAACTCCCCAACAAAATGGAGTAGCAGAAAGGAAGAACAGAACTATATGTGAAGCAGCTAGAACAATGCTGTCAGAACATAACCTTCCTAAGTATTTTTGGCGAGAGGCTGTAACCACTGCAGTCTATGTTCAAAACAAGTCTCTCATCAACAAGTAACACATGAAGACTCCATATGAACTATGGAATGAAAGAATTCCTACTATATCTTACTTTCATGGGTTTGGAAGCAAGTGCTACATCCATAACAATGGGAAGAATAACCTGGACAAGTTTGATTCAAAGAGTGATGAAGGAATCTTTCTTGGTTATTCCATCACTAGCAAAGCATACAGAGTATACAACAAAAGGAGACTTGTTGTAGAAGAATCAATTCATGTTGACTTTGACGAAAACAATGATCAAAACAACACTGACTTGTGTGATTTTGATGAATCCATTGGTAATTCTGATACCCTTCCAGAATCAACTCCAACTAGCAATAATCCCTCATCCTCAAATGAAATCATCAGCTATCTCCCATATGTCCTTCCCAAAGACATTCCAGTCAACCAACTAAAGCTCAACAGCTTTCCCACTCCCAACAGCTATCCTACTCTCAACAGGATAGATGAAGAAAATGAAAGCTGTTCAGTCATTCTTCCTCAACCTACAATTCCTATCCCAATCACCAATGATGATGACCTTGTCATTACTCTGCCCATCTCAACAGATCCCATTCCTGAAGGGACACCCTTCTATGATATCTTCATGAGTGCTTTTATCTCTCAAATGGAACCAAAGAAGATCCATGAAGCCCTACAAGATGCAGACTGGATAGAAGCTATGGAAGAAGAACTTGAACAATTTGAAAGGAATAAAGTATGGAGACTTATTCCTAAACCAAGAAATCAAACTGTCATTGGTACCAGATGGGTCTTCAGAAATAAAATGAGTGAAGATGGTACTGTAGTAAGAAACAAAGCTAGACTTGTTGCTCAAGGATACAGACAGGAAGAAGGAATTGATTATGATGAGACCTTTGCACCTGTAGCAAGACTTGAAGCAATCAGATTGTTCTTGGCATTTGCATCATTCAAGAAAATGAAGGTTTTCCAAATGGATGTCAAAAGTGCATTTCTGAATGGAGTTCTAAATGAACAAGTATATGTTTCTCAATCCCCTGGATTTGAACATCCCAAATTTTTCAGACCATGTATACAAGTTGGATAAGGCCTTGTATGGTCTAAAGCAAGCCCCCAGAGCATGGTATGATACTTTGTCTAAATTCCTTCTCATTAAAGGATTTACCAAAGGACACATTGATAATACCCTGTTCATCAAGAAATATGGAGAAGATACACTACTCATTCAAGTTTATTTAGATGATATCATCTTTGGTTCATCTAATGAACAACTGTGCAAAGAATTTGGAGATCTTATGCAAAAACAGTTTGAAATGAGTATGATAGGAGAACTAACTTACTTTCTTGGTCTTCAAGTCAAACAAATGAAGGATGGAATCTTCATTAACCAAGCTAAGTACACAAGAGACATGATCAAGAAGTTTGATATGCAGAATGCCTCAACAGCTAACACACCTCTGTCTACAACAACCAAACTTCATGCTGATACTGATGGTCAGAGTGTTAATCAAACACTATACAGAAGCTATATAGGATCTCTTCTATATGTTTGTCGCGCCCCGACCCGTGGTCCTACTTGACCCCACGTCCGGGACACACACGGAAGACGTCATAAAACAATTTAAAGGAAATTTTTCGAAAAATACTTTCATAAAAAGGGTCACACGACCAACACAACTACTTGAAACTTGACTTGAAGTCACAAAACAAACCAACTTTCACAACGAGTACTGAGCCACTTGGCCACAACTTTACTTACAAATATACAACACCGACATCTACCAAAAGAGATGATACAAAGCTAAGTCACGGGTACACTACCCCAAAGGTGTTACATTTATATAATGTATCCTTTAACATACACATCACTTCCCAAAAAGTCTTACCCAAAGAACTCCTTCTCGACGTCCTCCCTGTGTGTGAACTATCCCCTGGGCTCCCTATCTAAAACGGTAAACAAATAAGGGGTGAGAATAAATCTCAGTAAGTTACTAAAATGCAACTACATTACATGCTTATATGATAAACATAAAGGAACAATGTCACAAATGATCATATAGCATATAACACATAATATGAGAGGCTCCCTATCGCCAACCGTCCCATACCGGTTGGAAATAACGACCAACTCATCATACAACACATAGTGTAGGAGTAAACACTCCTACGAGGATACCAAGCCAATACGCATCTTTACTACCTCCGTCCCAAATTTACAAGTATAATAAAAGTATACCCAAAACATTATTTTATCACATACTACCTTCGTCCCAACTCAATACGCATCTTTACTGTTTGGCACAATATTTAAGGAGAGATTATTTATATTCAAAAGTATTGTGAGTGGAGAATAATGAGTGGTTGGGAGGAAGAAAGAGAATGAGTGGAGAATAATGAGTGGTTGAGAGGAAGAAAGAGAATGAGTGGAGAATAATGAGTGGTTGGGAGGAAGAGAGAGAATGAGTGGAAGATTATAAAAATAATAAAAAACTTTCCTTTTTTGGATTGTGCACATATCAACGACACCCACTTAAAAGGTAAGTGTGCACATTGAGCTGGGACAGAGGTAGTATAAAGCATATAAAGCATGTTTGTGACCATTTTAACATTTAAAGGGGGATTAGTAACTTACCTACTACTGAAGTTACGTCAAAGAAATTATATTTTAATCGGCTACACATAATCTACTCGACTCCGTAAATGATGTAGTGAAGTCAGATCATCAATCGGACACCAAAAACGCGAGATATGGCTCGATCTATCTCCGGCTCTTTCAAAACCCTCTCGTAGAGTCTTTCTGATGCGCATATGAAAAATGCCTAGAAAATGGCTGATCATCTTCTATTAAATAAGTATACACTATACTCAATGCTATTGGTTATTTTGAGCGGCAGTTAATTAGCCTTAATTTCTCTCGGTTATACACTACTTACATTAGTTTGGCTAATTAAACCCAGGGCTAAGGAAAGAGGGAGGGCGTGTCGGTTATGAGTCACCTTCTTATTTACTCACCACAAAGGTCAAACAAAATATCCAAGTTAATTTTGGTGGACCTTTACAATTAACTTAAAATATAGTATAATGTAAACATATGACCAAACAACAATGTCTTTTCCCAGCCCATAACACCATATTTCGGTCAATTTGGTCAAAGTGACCAACATTTGATATGTGATGTGGCATATTATGATAAGATAGTCAAACTAGTTTAATTAATGACATTGGCTAAATCTATCACTACTTAGCAGCTCATATAAAACGTTTTACAAGGCCAAATTGATCAAATAAATATTCTTTTCAACGTTCTAGATGTCTATTTTAACCAGCTTCTTTCGGATTCGGATTTAGATTTTTTGCAAAGAATTATGACCGTTTTACTGCTGAGGGTCAAAATTGGCCGACTACTAAAATTTTAATTCATCTCTATATTTTTGTGTGTAAAATTTTCTATTTAAATGTTACAAAATCATGATATAGAAGAACATATATTTATGTCAAATTATACTCTATGACACAAACAAATAAAAATAGATAAGTAGCACATAAAAGTTCCAATTTAAGTTAAGAAAATTAGGGTAGGTTTTGGGGTCGTTACAATGTTACTGCTTCAAGAGCTGACATCATGTTTAATGTATGTCTCTGTGCAAGATTTCAAGCCAATCCCAAAGAATCTCACCTTGCTGCTGTTAAAAGAATTTTGAGATACCTTAAGGGAACCCCAGATTATGGCTTGTGGTACCCAAATGAATCACCATTCTCACTCATTGGTTTCACTGACTCAGATTATGCTGGATGCAATCTGGACAGAAAATCAACAAGTGGTGGATGCCAATTCATTGGATCAAGGATTGTATCATGGTCTAGCAAAAAGCAAACCTCTGTAGCAACCTCAACAGCTGAGGCTGAATATGTTGCAGCTGGTCTCTGCTGCTCGCAAATTTTGTATTTGAGAAGCCAACTTCAAGATTTTGGAATAAATTTATCTAATATTCCAATTTTCTGTGATAACTCAAGTACCATTGCTATGACTGAAAACCCTGTTCAACACTCTAAAACCAAGCATATTGAAGTAAGACACCACTTCATTAGAGATCATGTTGAAAAAGGGAATATAAATCTTGCAAAAGTTGGTACTGAAGACAATGTTTCTGATATACTAACTAAGGCTATGGATGAAAAGAGATTTGAACTTTTGAGAGCAATGTTAGGTATGATTAACTTGCCTAATTAAAAGGAAAAATTGAACTTCATTCATTAAAAACCGAAAATAGTACATAAAGGAAGATAGCTGTTTACAGAGCCCCAACAGCTATCTATCCAGAAACATGAAAATTAGATCCTATGATGTTACAACCTTCATCATTAGGACCAAAACTACCTACCCTATTATCTTTTGCTACTCTTGTACTAGTAGCCCTCCTTCTGTTAACCCTCCTTCTCAAAAACTCTCCTCTGAACAGCTAAGCAAGCAAAATAAGTTGTTCATATCCAAATGCCCCCTACTCTCCTGTTCCTGAACCCTCAGCAGAAGTGTCATGCTGATTCTCCCCTCCATATAATCTCTCCTTGGTAGACTGACCAGTTTCCCCATACCTCTCCAACTATATGGGATGCCTCTTCAAAAAGGGATCAATAGAGGTGACTGAATACTGCAAAGGAGGACCTATAGTTCTTGGCCACCATTCCTCTACAGCATCATAAGGAGGCATATCCTCCAAAGGAGAAATAAAGCTGAAAGATCCTGAAGTCTGCTCACTCTCAACAGCTATCATAGCCATCTGAGAATCAGGACCTCTCTCTTCACTTTCAGTAACTGGAACTGGGCTGCAACACTTCATATACTGCTTTAAAAGCTATATATGAGTTCTTTTGGGAACCTGGCTAACTCCATTAAAGTTATCACATCCACCTTCCAACACTGTCATGGAAAGTGAATCTCTTGTAACTGGGGTAATAACCCTTGGCTTTTCAACCACAGGAATCTGTTGTGTCTGAACAGCTAACTGATTTTCCTGATGCATCAACTTTCCCAATAAGATCCTTCTCTCTCTTTGTATCTCTCTCCCCTCCCTGTCAATGTTTTCTGCATCATGACATTTGAATCCCTCCTATTTCATCAACTCCCCTAAAGTAAAAACCTTCTTAACTTCAGAATATGGAACCTTGCTTTTACTGCCTTCTCCTACACTCATTTCCTTCCCAAATAACTTAATACAAGTCCTCTCCTGCACCTCTCTTACTTCTTTCATTTTTCCCTTTCCTTGTGTCCTCTCCATCTGAATCAATCTCTCTCTTTCTACCCTCATAAAAGCATCATTCTCCATCTCCCATTCCCTTTTTCTCTTCTCTCTCTCCCTCAGTTCATCACCCTTTAAATGATAACCCAAAGGGAGCTGATCAACTTCATCCTGCAAGGAATGATCAGTCTGTACTTTATAAGACCTAAATTCCCTTTCAAACTTCTCTCTCTCTGACTCCTCATCACTAGGAATTGTAAAGACAAGTTTCCTAACTGATTGAGCCATTTTGCTCGGACTATACTTAGAGAAACTTCTACCCATTTTCAGAAGATTATCTCAGTATATCTTCAACAGCCAAGCTCATGCATCTTATATAAGCAAAGCATTTATGTTGGTCCATAACAAGGCTCAACCATATGGTCAGCTGTTGATAAATTCAAGTTCAAATTCTATGAACTGATGTGACTCTTAAAATTATATAATTGGAGGGTTTATGAGGCAAGGCTAAGATGTGATGGTCAATATTAATTTGAAAGAGTGCTAAGTTAGACAAACTAAAGTACTTACCTTCTTTCATTTAATAGCCGCCCACATTTTATGGATATAAATGGAATAACATTCATATCTCATTCTATTTACTGTTCATATGTACAGTAACAGGAGTTAAGAGTCACTTCCTCACTCTTTTTCATTTAACCCCCTGGACTTTCAAAAAGGAATTACAAACACACTCGCTCTATTTTTGTTAAAATGAACAGTTCAGTTCTCTTGCCGATCACTATTCATAACGGCTATATTAACTCCCCACTCTCTCCACTCTCCCTTCTCTCCAATAATAATAACCGTCATTCCCCACATCTTTAAACCTCGATATTCTCTCTCTCTCAACTATTCTTAGTCAATTTCATCTCTCTCGCACACTCTGTTTTCTAAAACCCTAATACTCTGTTTCATTCTCCTTCTTGAAATCAATGGCTCTCTCGGATGATTGTCATGGTTACTTTATTGAACCCGATTTCTTTGAAGATTCGTCAAAAGGATCCTTGAAGATAATAGCCTCATCACCATGCTTACTGCACAAAACCCCATCCTTGAGAATGCTTGTTTGGAAGTTTATTCCAAAGGGACCCGACTTGACAGTGGATCTATCCGATGTGTTTTCCAGGATGTGATTATGCTCATCAATCCTGAAGATGTCGAAACCACTTATGCAATGATCAATTCCCGTAATCTTCTGACCAACCCTTGGAGCAAAGACCTCGATTCTAGTTTTAAAGGTCTGTATGAAGGATTTACTGGACAAAGAATTGAGAATCATGACTCAGTGAAAAATAAAGCTTTATTCAAAAAGAATTTGTCCATCAACAACTCTGCACTTAGTGATGTGGTAATCAAAGGGATGTTTGGGAAACAGTCCTCATTAGACCAACTAAGTTCTGCAGAATGGAAAGTGGTCCTTGGCCTAATTCAAGGGAATATAAATTGGTGCAGAGTGATGCTAGAAAACTTCAACCTTCTAAACTCTCCATCAACTCTAAAACCCCCTGTGAGATCAACCAAGCCCAACCTTTTCAGATTTATGAGTGGAATTCTTGCTAAGAAACTAGCAACACACTGGGTTGCCTCCCTGGAATCAAGGTGGTGTTCAGTGGTCTCACTTAGCAAATCCAAGAAGTTTAACAAGAAAACTATCCCTCTCAAAGGAACTAAGGAGGGAACAGCTAAGACAATCCAACAGCCATCTAGGGTCAGAACCACAAGAAAAATCATATCAAAGGATGTACATGATATTGAAGAATCATCTTCTGCTGACTCTGAAGGGACCCCATCTGCTGAGCAATCACCAGGAAGGGAGTACAGATCCAAGAAGAAGTTTGACATTCCAACAGCTATCTCACCATCAGCTAGTCAAACTACTCCCCCAGCTCCTGTTCAATCCCCTATAAGGATCACAAGATCAAAAGCTTTGCTTGGACTCCCAACAGCTGAGCCCTCTCCTGCTGCTCCAGTACACAAAAGACCAGCAGCTAAGAAACCAAGATTGAAGAAGACAGCTGTCAAAGGCAAAAGAAAAAGGAAATTTGGTGATCCTTCTTCCTCATCCTTAAGTGAGTCAGAAATTCCTGGTCCTAAAGCCTCAACTCCTCCAGTTGAAAGCCATGAACACACTACTACCTCTTGGGAATTAGTCAGACCTGCAAGGAGCAATGCCACTGAAATCTTTCTTGATAATGAAGCCATTCAGAGTGAAGGAGAACCTGAAGTTCAAAAAGCCTCCCAATCAACTGAAGTGATTGATTTGGAAGAGGTAGATGCAGCTGATGAATTAACCATTCAACAGATATTGGATGAAACAAGAAGAGAAAAGCTTGCTGGAACAGTCCAAGTGCATGGAGACCCAGCAACTGAGGAGCCAGTCCATGAATCAAGTTCAACAGCTAAGACCACCTCTTCAACAGCTGAGGCACCTACAGTACCAACAGCTAAGGTATTCTCTTCTTCTGAGTCTGCTGGTCCATTCTACATTAAGAGAAGATCCAAAAGACAAAGACTCTCATCCCCTCCCTCCCTTGCTCATACCTCTAGCTCTGATCATGCCTCTGCTATTCAAAGCATTCTTCACCTTAAACATTCCATTCCCCAAACCACCCCTCCTGTTGAAACCTTAAGGGGGAACTCACCTAGTCCAGACACTACTGTCAGGTCAAGGGGGAACTCTCCAACTCTTGAAACTGTCCCAACAGCTAAGCCACTAGTCTCTACTGTTCCCACTTCCCTTGTCCAAACTTCCATTTCTCTTCCTTCACCTAGTTTTGTCCCTCCTGTTCTTAATCCAAAAATCTTAGAAATTATCAAAGACACATCAATTTCTAATCTTTCTGAAGAGAACACATCCTCCTTGTTTGAACAGCTATCATCTCAGTTTTCAATTCCTGAAGCCCTTCAAGCCTTTGATTTTATAAGATTTAGGGAATCTAGAAAATCCATGGGTGAAGGAGGATCATCTACTTCCAAATCTCCTGTCATACCAACAGCTATCCCTTCATCCTTACCAATAGCTATCCCCTCTTCTGTTCAAAAGCCCCAAATCCAAATTAATCTTGACACATCTATGCCCACCCCTAGTTTCTGGGCCTTAGATTGTGATATAGACTTCTCCATTCCTGCTGTTCTTCCTCCCTTCAAAAAGCTCAACAAACTCTCTTTCATTCTTCCTTTAATCAATCCTCATAATCTTTCCAATCCATGGGAAATGACAAAAACCCACATGAGTGTCCACTCCAGAAACTTAGGTGGACAACTCTTTCATGCCTATGAAGAATGGAAGAAGTTTAGAATTACCATTCAATATTGCTTCCTATTCTCTGCTCCTAAACTTCTGCACCCCCTCTCTTTTTCAAATCTTCATGAATGGGAATTTGTCTTCTCTCATCTTATCTCCAACAACCTTCTGGAATGCATTTATACCCCCTCCTCCCTTGTTTATGCTCTTTGCATTCAATATGCACAATTTGTGTATTACTCACTTCTTTCCAGGAAAAGCTATATCATGGGATTGATTGTCAAAAACCTTTATCCCATCTCCTTTGTTTATCCTCAACACCTTCCACCTTCTCTTCCTGCATTCCATAAAAATTCCAGGTCTCACCTTTCAAACCTACCCCCTAACTTTGATCCATTCAAATACACCCCTCCTTACCATCTCACCTTCACAGACTTCAATCAATTTTCTGCCACCCTAATAAAACAACTCAAAACCTCCTTACTCAGAAAACTTGATGATGTCTCTGAATTCATCCTGCTCAAAGGTGAAAATCCTCTTCCTTCATCTCCTCAACAGCCATCTCATGCTATCTTTCCTCAACCTCACTCCAGCAGCTATCAAAGACCACCCACACCCTCTCAATCACCCTTTTTATCTCATCCTCACCTTCAGCCTCCTAAACATCCCTCCAAATCAACCAAGCAAAGACCTGCTTGTCTTTACAAGGACACCCCTTTTGGAGTTTCTCTGAATGAAGAATCAATGAGTCCTCAGCAGCTAAAAGCTTGGATTGGACAAAGGCTAATGCCCAATCAAATTCCTCTCACCAAAAGTCAACTTCTGACTAGGCAAAATGTGGACTATCAGTACAACTCTATAATGAGCCTTGCATGGAACAATGAATGGTTCTACAGAAGATATGATCTAGCAAGGAGATCTGCCCTGACCAAGGAAAAAGAGGAAGTAGAGAAACTTATGAATTTCTAGCTTGTATAGATGTTTATTAGGTTTTATCTACTTCTATACTGTAAGCCATTCAAACCTATCTTGTATATAATTCCCGTGCTTATATTTAACTATTCTTGCCATGTATGCAAAAGAATTCCATCAAGAAGTCCACATCTTCATTGGTATCTCTTCTCTTTAGCATACTGTCTGCAGGTACATATATGATATGTATTTATCAAAAAGGAAAATTAGCTAAAATTGTGGTTATTCAGATGATGGGACAGTCAAATCTTCTATTTTGTAATAGTTTTGTTACACCTCTCCAAGCCGCCCTTGTGTTACATAAATGAAGTTCTCATTATCCCCTTTCGTCTTTAAAAATGACCTTTTTAAATCTAACCTATTTTCTGTGAACAATAATGGGCTTTGCCGTTCAAAATTCTTAAACGGCTACTGGATCTTAACTGCCCAATTTCGGCGGCAGTGACAAGACAGGAGCAATTTACTCTTCCCTTGTTTCGAATAGTAACCGTTACACCCTTTCATCTCTTCTCATCCTCCTCTATAAATCTCCTTTGATTTAAAACCTTTCATCCCTATCCCTCCTAATATCAAATCTTCGTTTACTTTCAAAACCCTAACTCTCTTTGTTTTTCAAATCATGGCTGCTCCCATCAGACAACCTGAAACATCTGATGAATCGTTCGGATATTACATAGACGATAACTTCTTTCAAGGAGAAACTGGTGCTTTCTTCCATAGACTTCTTGAAAACAATCACTTGCTCTCCCTGTTCACCATCAATCCCCCAATCCTTGACCATGCCTACCTTCATCTCTTCAACACTGGAGTGCGACATCCTGATCATTCCATCTCTGCCATGTTTGGAAATGAAGAGATTGTTATCACTATTCTTGATGTCAGTATTCTCTTTGACATTGAGATAAGTGAATACCTTATAACAAACCAATGGGACCCTGCCATCGAATTAGACCTTGCTCCCCTCTATAGAACCTTCACTGGTCGAGCCAACTTTGAAGCCCTCAAGCATCATCCTGTCCACAAAAGGGATCTATCCCCGAGACATTCTATCCTCTGTGATATTGTTCTCAAAGGACTTTGTGGCAAGAGATCTTCACTTGATCAAATGAGTGTCTCTGAATGGAAACAGGCTTTAGGTCTTCTTAGGGGAAGAATCAACTGGAGCCCTATAATGTTGGAAAATTTCAATCTGAAAAACTTCCCCTCCTCCTTCAAGGGCATCAAAAGATCTGGGCAACCTAATCTGTTTAGGTTCATGTCCACTATCCTTCTTGAAAAATTTTGAGAAGTTGTTCCCTTCTGGAATCTACAAAGTGAATGGCTCCTTTGCTGTGATGGCAGCAGATCCAAGAAATTTGATAAAAAGACCTCCAATCTCAAAAAGAAGAAGGGAATAGCTGCTGAGGGGGAACCAAGTCACCAACAGCCACCAGCTGAGGGGGAACAACTCCAAGGACCCCAAATCATTGAGTTGTCTTCTGATTCCTCCTCCCTATAGATATTTAACTAGGTCACTTGTACAAATATCTAGGCCAATGCTGTTATTTTCCCTCTTTTGTTGAACAGCTATCCCTTAAGCCTCTTAGCCTACTAAACAGTATGATGTACTTTGTTTAAACTTTTCCTTTCTCCTCTTCTACCCTGAGCTGTATTGCCTTCTTCTGTGAATACTAATCATGTTTATATGCAAAAGGACCTAATTAAGAAGATTCCATCTTCATTAGTATTTTTAGCATTTAGCATATTTGTTTTGCAGGAACAAATCATTATTTATTTACCAAAAAGAGGGAAATTGTTAGTACCTTACTATGTTATTAACCTGATTAATCATAGTAAATTTTTTTTGATAATTAAATAAACATTCCAGTTGTTTATACAAAGCTTATGAAGACCTGATCCACAGGCAACCCAAGAAAAGACCCAACAGCTATCTATTCAGTTCATTCATAAAACTGTTTAAAGATAAACCAATAATATTTACATCAAATGAACTGAATATATATCCTTTCTACATTCATTTACACTCGTATGAATTACAGAAACCCTATTTACAATCAAGCTAAAGCAGATCATTCAGTTGAAGCCCAGCATCTATCCCAACAGCTTTCTGACTTATCACCAACAGCTAAGACTCCAACTATCCTACAACCATCGGAAAAGCTTCACAAGATTGAAGTATAAGTTATTCCAATAAATGGAACAACCTATAAAGCAGCTTGATCAAATCTGCAAACCCAACAGCTATCTCCCCTGTATCAACAACTTTCTCTCCTGAAGCTTTCCAACAGCTATTCACTCGAGCCAAATCCTTGAAGAAATAGTTATTTTTCTATAAAATAACTATTTAATTAATCAAGCATACAAACCCCTCAAGCACCTCCAGCATGGACTTCCTGCATAAAGAAATAAAGTATTTAGTCAAACAATACTTTACCCAGTCAAAGACTCAACCTTCTACAAACCTGTTCCCCATGTGTTTCCTTGTTCCCCAACGGATATATTCATATCCTATATAAGAAAACACACTGGGATGTTAACCATGCCACTTCTTCAACAACCCAAAATCCCATTGCTGCTAAAACATTAACACCCTTCACCCCTACAGCCATTTGCATTACACACCTGCAAATCTTGTGCCATCTAGCACCCAGTTACAACCCCCTTTAAACCTAGCTAACAACCAAGCTAATATTGTAAACACACTTGTGTAATTTTCTTTTCTTTTTCTTTGTACAGCCTTAGTCAAAAGGCTTTCTTAATTGTAGTGACAATTAAGTAAAGAGAGTTCGAGGAACTTGCCTGTATCATTCATTGTAAGCTTATTTAGTAAGTGGATTATAGTGGATTGATCTCACTGTTGACTACAGTGGGGGTGGATGTAAGAGACGAGCTATACCTCTGAACCACTTTAAAACCCTTGTGTAGTCTCTTGTCTTTACACTTAAACACACACTGCACACTGTCTCTTTTGTTTCTTAACTTAATTATCTTCCGCTGCATAATTACTCTACTCTTTTTATCTCAACAGCTAACTCCCCAAACCAGTTAGCTGTTCATTTGTTTTAACCAATATGTTAATCTTAGTAAACAGGACCTTTCACTTTCCAAACAACCCTAGTTAAAATACTAATATTTTAGTTCAGGATTTCTTCTTCAATCTCCAATTTAATTTTTGTCCACACTTAGACTCAACTAAAGTTTCAAAACCCACTGAGACTAAAAGATTTACCGATCATTGAAGCCTAAAATATGCTAAGAGTTGATCAGACGAAGTACTTTCAAAGAACCAAGAGTATTATCTGCAACTGAGACATAAATATAGAATAAGAAATACGGGAAAACTATTTTGTATTATTGACAACTTGAGTATTTATACAATGCTAGACCTAACATATCTTGGATAATAAGTAATTACAAATATGGAAAAGATAAATACTAATAACAAGAACCTTATAATGAATAACTAGCAATATATACAACTATGAAGATAAGAAATATGTATATCGATCATGCCCCCTCAAGATGCACGATCGGGGAGTGAGACCAATATTGGACATGAAGGAGGGGCTTTGTCAAAGCTTCGACGAGTTGATCATTGTCGAAAATATGAGATACCTAAATTTCATGTCGTTGAACGGTTTCACGAACAAAGTGATAATCTAATCGAAGGTGTTTCATGCAGATGTGAAATCTGGGATTGACTGCAACATACGTAGCCCCCATATTGTCAAAGTAGACGGTCAGAGTCAGAGAGAGAGGAAATTTGAGTTCCTATATCAAGTGACAGACACATAAGACTTCAACCATAGTAGCTTCATTGGCACGATACTTAGCTTCTGTAGAGGAGCGGGCGAGGGTCTGTAGAGGAGCAGGCGAGGGTACGCTGCTTTCTTAAGATCCATTAGATGGAGTTTTTGCCAAGAAAAAATGCAACCCATAGTATAGGTGTAATCATCCCTATTTCCCACCTATTCAGTATCAGTGAAGGCATGTAAAATGGGGGAGAGTTGCGGTTGAGAAGAACTCATTTGAGAGCTGCCTATTGTTTATCGATGGAATGATGCATGAATTTGGAAATCTTATTAACCGCATAGGACATATCGGGGTGAGTGAGAGAAAGGTATTGAAGACCACCAATAAGGGTTCGGTAGTTGGTAGGTTTAGGAAGAGGTGTGCCAGAATGAAGTGAGAGAGGAGGAGTATTTGTCATTGGGTGGAAACCAGCTTGGCAACATCCATATGAGCTCGCTGAAGGAGATCTTGTATATATTTATATTGACTGAGAGTGATGCCTTTAGGATGGAGAATACTGAGAAGAGAGAGTAGAGATATTAGAGGTTTGACCTTGTGACAATAATATTATCAATATTTACTGAGAGACAGATAACCAAACCATTTTGATGGAGAGTAAAGAGAGAAGAATTGAAGACACAATTGATAAAATTGGGAGAAAGGAGATAACATTTGAGCTCATTATACCAAGCACAAGGTGCTTGTTTAAGACCATATAGAGCCTGGTGGAGTTTGCAGACATGATTAGGATGGGTGGAACTAATAAAACCTGGGGGTTGGATCATAAAAGCATCTTCTATGATGGAAGCTTAGAGGAATGCATTGTTTATATCAAACTTGGCGATGAGACCACACATGTTGAATAGCAAGAGATAGAATGAGACGAATAGTAGGTTTGACAACATGACTAAACGTTTTACAATAATCTAACCCTTGACGTTGATGGAAACCTTTGGCAACTAAACGAGCTTTATAGCGATCAATGGACCCATCAAAGTTATATTTAGTGCAATAAACCCATTTACACACAATGAGTTTTGAGAAGGAGAAGGTGAAACAAGATCCCAGTTTTTGTTTGGAAGGAGAGCATTGAATTTTGTTTGCATTGCATCACGCCATTAGCTCTTGCGAGCCTGAGGAAGAGTGGTGGGTTCAGGTGAGGTGGAAGGGAGAGATATGTGAATATTAAGTTTGTTGATGGGCTTTCAAATATTATTTTGAAGCCTAGTATTTGGCCAAGAGGGAGTGGGGAGGAGGTGGAGGAATCGGAGATGAATGAGCGGAGGGGGATTCGGCTGAAGGAGGGAATGTAGGTGGGTTGGGATTGGATAAGGAAGGTGGTGAATTTGAGATGGTGACCAGAGAAAGGGTATTTAAAGTGTGCACTAGTTACAGTGGAGGGTGGAGATATAGGGTTAGGGATGGACATGTTAGAGAAAGGATTTTGGGATTCAATAAACTTGACCTAGCGAGATGATGTGTATATTTATTGGTAGATGGATCTAGACAACAAAGGCACTACGGTTAGAGGAGTAGCCAATAAATTCACATGGTGAGGTCTGAGGTTCAATATAGGCACGTAACCACGGGTAGCAAAGATAACAAAAAACGACGAAGTTTGGAGTAGTTCGGTTGTTGATTGTGGAGTGTGAATAAGGGAGATTTACAATTTAATGTGGGAGTGGGAATTCCATTTATGAGATAATAAGCAGTACTGAAAGCAAGAGGACAGTATGTATTTGGCATGGACGCATGGGTAAGAAGGGAGAGGACCGTCTCAATGATTTGACAGTGACACCGTTTAGAGTATCTATTATGTTCAGGAGTATGAGGAGGGGAAGTAAGATTATTAATTCCATGGGAACCAAGAGCGGGACGAAGACCAATTTACTTTCCTCCATTGTCACGGTAAATGGTTTTAAGGGAGCGAGCAAAAACGTTTTCAACAAGTATTTAAAACGATTAAGGACTGGAGTGGCATCATTTTTGTGCCTCAGAGGGTAGAGCCAAATATATTTAGAATTGTGATCGACAAAGATAATATAGTATTTAAACCCATCATGAGAAAGGAGAGGAGAGGACCATACATCACAATAAAGAACATTAAGCGGACCATTGGAATTATGGAATTTTCATAAAAAGGTAGTTTGTGACTCTTAGAACAGTCACATAAATTACAATGAAATAAAGATGAACTAGGAATATTTAAAGCAAGATTGTCAAGATCATTTGTGGCATGGTGAGTGGTCCCACTATCTAGGACCCAAGCCGGAGATGGAGAGGGTGTGGTTACATCCATATAGGCAGAGGGGTGGCTGGTGGTGGGTCCTTGGAAGGGCTACCGAGAGAAGCCAGACAGATTAGGGTTCGTGGTTTGCGTGGCAGGAGGGTTAGGATTATAGTGGGAATTAGGGTTAGGTATGGTATGATGGCATGGGGATGTTGTTCAGAGAACATTGGACATTAGGAGAGGTAGTGCCTGGGGTTACGATACCATTGGCAGCACGACCTTTGAAGGGTGCAAAGGGCCTAGAAGAGGAAGAGGAGTGGGCCAACCTAGGGGTAGGGAGTAGACCAGTACTAGGTGAGGGATTGCGGTTGTTATATATTAGTAAAGCTCAGAATCCATTTTAAGCACACCCTTTTTGATGCAGTCGACGAGCTCGCGCTCGGGATTTTGGACGAGTTTGATCGTTAAAGGGCGTAACTTTTGACTCCGGAGGAGTTACGGGACGCACATCATATCAAAACGGTCGTCTTTTCGCGAGGAACAAAAGTCATCGGGCTTAGCCCTCTGATCAGGCTTAAAAAAACCAAGGGCCTCAAAAGGTGATAGCAAAACAAAGGTTATGAGAATTAAGACCGAACGGAATTGAAACAAGACGGGATTGAAACCCTAATAATTGCACAACGGCAAATCTAATTTTTATTAATCAAACTCTAATTTTCGGATTACAACTTTGAGGCTATTTTATAGCACTCATAAAACATGGAAAATAAGAAATAGCATCCTAAAATAAAGCCTAACATATAAGGTAACCTAATAGAAGTCTAAAACTACTAAATCAAAGCTAAATCTACTCTAAAACCTCTTATAATAATCCTACTACATTTAATTCCGAAAATAATAATAAAATAACAATTAATTAAAATAAAACTCATATTTATCCCATCATACTGCATCCTTCTCCTCTTCTTAGAAAAATTCGACCTCGAATTTGAGTCGTTGCTTTTTGGAAACACATCGAGAAATTTTTTCTTCAATCTTCGACGAACTTTAAATTTAGTTGTACCGCGCTTCATGACATCCATCCAATCCGTCCAATAATATAGACAAGTATTTTCGATGAGCAATTTCTTGATGTGCCACGGTGACGAAAAATTGCAATCAAGAATATCAAACGGGTCTTCATAACAATAAAAACCAAAAATACCTTCTTCATTCGAAACCAAAATAGATGAACCCAGAAAATCACAAACTGCGCCCAGGTTCGGCTGAGGGTCCCCGAGCACGGTCGTGTCTTGGAATATGGCACGGTCGTGCAGAACAGTGCGCACAGGACTCCCACATCCGCCTTTATTCGCACGGTCGTGTATGGGAAACTGGCACGGTCGTGTGTGCTGCGCCGAGCTGCTGCTGGGACTGGTGCGCTGCAACACAATGGTTTCTGCTGGGTCAAAAACCTCAAAATCTTCTTCATAATTATCTTCATCAAAGATTGGTGGCTTTGACCAATCAATCACAAAGTCAGGAATCGGCGATTCAACACCGTATTCCACATTAACAGGATCCAATCGGTCACAAAACTCGTCAGGATTAAAAGGATCGACCTCTTTCCTGCACCCAAGTTCTTGATCCCGATCGAAAGGATAGATATCCTCATCATCATCAGACCACAGATCTGACTCCGAGCCCACATTGGTGGGAACCTCCAAACACGCTAGATGTCGTTGGACTCGTGGACCCTCCACACGTTCAAGGTGACGTTGGAGTTCTTGAATCTCGAAACGTAGAAAGCGGAGTTGGAGATCTTGAATCTGTCTTCGCAATTCGTCTTTCTCGATTTCACTTAGGTAATGATGTCGATGGATTTCGTCTCCCTGGGGTTCTGATCTGCAGCCCTACCACGATTACCACGACCACTACTTCCTCGTCCTCGTTCGGCCATTGATAACCAGGAACTCCTGATACCAAATGATAGCAAAACAAAGGTTATGAGAATTAAGACCGAACGGAATTGAAACAAGACGGGATTGAAACCCTAATAATTGCACAACGGCAAATCTAATTTTTATTAATCAAACTCTAATTTTCGGATTACAACTTTGAGGCTATTTTATAGCACTCATAAAACTTGGAAAACAATAAATAGCATCCTAAAATAAAGCCTAACCTATAAGGTAACCTAATAGAAGTCTAAAACTACTAAATCAAAGCTAAATCTACTCTAAAACCTCTTATAATAATCCTACTACATTTAATTCCGAAAATAATAATAAAATAACAATTAATTAAAATAAAACTCATATTTATCCCATCATACTGCATCAAAAGGCCTTCTGAAGTTTTATCAGTTTTTTTGGACTTTTTCGTAATTTTGCATTTTTAGGGTTATTTCGAATTAGGGTTGCTGAACACTTTATATTCATTGTTTTAGGGTTTCAAAGGCAGTTTTTGCCGTTTAATAAACATTTCGTTGTTTTCTTCCAACTATTCGTATTTGATCAAATTCTACGATTGTTGAAGATCGATTAGTATTGATTAAATTCTACTAGGGTTGATTCCTATCAAGTCTTCCGCTACGTCACTTTTGGACATTAAAGAAATTCTAAAAATGCTACTAATACTTTAGTACACATTTTTGTTGTCGAAATCTGTATCTCACAAATAAATCGAAATCTAATACTGACAAATAAAGCGTCGCATCAAAAAACTAAAAAATCTCTCAGTAGCAATTTATAACTTGTGTACCAGAATAATATTTAGGGGACTGTAGTTGTATTCTACGCGGCAGAACTTCTTTCTCGAACACAACTAAATATAATTCATGCACCGAAAACAAATTTGATTAATATATATACCTAACTAACTAGTGGTTCCCCTGAAAATTAAAAGAGAGAGAGAGAGAGAGAGAGAGAGAGAGAGAGAGAGAGAGTATACAAAAATAGATAAAGTAGGAACAATAAAATAAACTATGAAGCAAGAAATCAACTGAGAAAGAGAATGGGCCAAAAGAACAACAGGGAAAATGCATAAATTTGAAGAAGTACCAGAATGAAAGATTGATTGGGCCTGTCTGTCATAATTTATTTATAGGAAACCCATAAATAATGCTGAATTGGGCTCGTTTTCAAAATCCTAATAACTCACTTTCCACCCTATATATACTACTCTTTGTCATCTAAACAGCGCTAGTTAGAGCAGACCCTAAATTTCCTGGGGCGGTGTAACTGTCTTGGATCAGGTTTTTTATTTAACCATTGGAGTTTGGATCTTAATTTTTTGTCACCTAAAACTTGAGGATACGGGGTTTGGGTGACACATCTTTTGCGACAAAGTTTTGTCTCCTTACGTTTCTGGTGACCAAATGGTCACCAAAACAGTGGTTTCTAGTAGTGGCTGAAAACATTAATCGCATATTTGTCCTAAATTGTCAAACTGAAAAAAGTGTTCGGAAGTGGATATCGTGATGTTCCACCGAATTTTTTTTGATTGATATACCTAACTAGCGCTTCACCTGAAAATTAAATGAGAGAGAGAGAGAGAGAGAGAGAATAAAAAGTGTAAACAAAAAAAGATAAAAATAGGAACAACAAAATAAGATATGAAGCAACTCAACTGAGAAAGAGAACGGGCCAAAAGAAAAACAGGGAAAATGGTTAAATTTGAAGAAGTACCAAAATGAAAGATTGATTGGGCCTGTCTGTCATGATTTATTCCAGGAAACCCATAAATAATGCTTAATTGGGCTCATTTTCAAAACCCTAATAACTCACATTCCACCCTATATATACTACTCTTTGCCATCTAAACAGCACTAGTTAGAGAGACCCTAAATTTCCTGCGGCGGTGTAAGTGTCTTGGATCTTAAATTTTTGAAGGGTTTGAAGATGGAGGAGCACTCCCCTGGCGCTGTCCATCTATGGAAATTGAATATTTCAGGTATAATTCCTGGATCTTGATCGAACCATGGTTATTGCTATTTTTGTTAGGGATTTTCACTGATCTTTGATTTTTTTTTTTTTTTTAATATTAAGTTCGCGAATGCATCTCGGATTGTGGCTAATCATTATCAGTGTTAGCGGATTGAATAGGAAACTTCATAAAAACTTTTTTTTTTTTTTTTTGAAATTATTATTAGTATGGTTTATCAGTCTCAGCAATCAATTTCCTGATCTTTATGCCGTATGCTATGAAAATAAATTTATGGTTTTTACTAGTACATGCATGGTTCAAAAATTTGATCGAGTAATTGTCACCCACTGTCGATTATCTTTTCTTAGTCGAATGCTGAAATATTTGCGTTATCTGAGCATTAGTGTGTTGGAAATTTTTTGATCCATAAGCTGTGCAGAAAGTGTTCGGATCATGTACTTCATTATTTGATATCAAATTTTAGTACTATTATTTTACCATTAATTGCCATTAACGGGGTATAGTCAGTTACTGATATCTAAATGTGGTTGGATTGTGTTTATAGCTGTGGACTGTATATACTCAGTTATATCTTCACCGATTAAATGAATAATTCAGTTGTTAACCCAGGGTATTTTTCTTTTATGGCTATAATAGGCTTGCTGGATTCAACCAGCAAAGTTCCAATTGTGATTCAGATCACGACCAAATTATATATTATCCTCAGCAGCCAGGTGAAAATTTATGCAGTATATCTTATTTCCTAATCATTGCTTCTGACATCAAATACTCCTACCATCACTATATATTCATTCATTAGCAATACCTTAATAAAATAAATAATATGGTATAGCCCATAATAGTTATTGCAGATTAGTAAAGTTTATCTCTTGACACACCCACTGACCTTTTATTTGAGTTCGCTAATTTTAAGATCTTATACTGGCAGAATTTGTGTGGGCAAATTAAACTAAGAATGAGAACAGATGATTTCAAACCTTTACTTACCTTGTTGATTTTCTTGGTGTTTCATATGATATTACCCTATGCTTGTTTTTATTACTCTTTAAATTTTCTAGTTGGTGAAATATAACAAGCATTTAAGGCGCACAAACTATATGCTATGACAAGAACAAGCTTATTTTATGTTGTCATTGATTTTTCACTTTGTATGTTAGAATCTTGAACATATGGATACTCCTTCGAGGTTCAAAAGGCTTAATTAAAATGACTGCTGCTATTAAAGGAGACAGTATAAAGATTTAATCACATTCTCGTTATCTGGTGGGGCCTAGCTCGTCTTCTCAACAATTCATGGGTGGATAAAGTAATAACCCATACCCCCACATGTCACATCATCAGCAGCAGCAGCCGCCGCCTATATATGGACAAGGACACGGACCTAGGCTGCCCCTGAATGCTATTAACCCTTCTGGCGGTGGTACTCATCCAAATTTGAGACCTAATAGTAGGCCAGGTTTTAATTGATCAAAAGAAGTCAAGTCCAGGGATAAAAATGGAAGATACAATTTTCTCAGATAGGTAGTAAACTTGTCGGGAGGGTGCGAAATTCTAGGAGAGCAGTGTCTTTGAAATGGAATATGCATTTGTGGTTGATACTACCAAAAGCTGATGGGGGTGACAAATTCAAGTCTGTTTGTCTCGGTTGAGCTTTAAATCAAAGGTAATGTTGGTTTTTTGTTGCTAAATTTGTGTTTCTTGTCAGGATAATTATTTTATTTTAATATTTATTTTTTTACTTTGTATGCTTGCAATAATCTGTGGTATTTGCTCAGGTTTGTTCCTCCTTCTCTGGTTTGTTCTCCACAAACAATTTAGGGGAGAGAATCGCTAACGGCAAAAGCCAAGTCCTTGTTGCCGCCCGAGCCATGTTTGAGTTATCAAAAGAGAGTCTCCCAAAAATCAGCATTCTGCGTCTGTTTCAAATAATACACAGGACCTAACAGTATCATTTATGGTAAATATTTAGATTGGGATTGAATCCCTTGCCTATTTAAGTTATTGTTTAGAGCAATATGTTATAAATGTATACACGACAGATGTTTGCATCATACGAACTTCTCTTCTTAGTCGGATGTCAGTACGTTAGTGCATAACTTGAATTGTTATGTTTTCTTACAAATCTTATTGAAGCAAAGATAAGTTTTGTTGTAGTAAAGGTTCCAAGTTGTTGTACATATGATGTTTGACACTGGATTTGAAACTGTGGAATTTCCTTGATGAAATGTAAAACCCTACTCAATCATTTGATTAGAAATTATGGAGTAATGAAATGTACTAATGTTGACCGTAAAAACGTTAAAAAATAATAATAAAGAAGGCAATGTGGCATCCTAGTTAATAGGTCTGTAATCGGCCCAATTCGATGCACAAATTCATTGGAAGTTTTAAGAAAAATGGCTACAAATTAGAGGAATGATTAAAATAACACTCTAAACCAATTACTCCCTCCGTCCCACCCGAAATAGGACGTTTTGCCATTTTGGGTGTCCCACTCGAAATAGGACATCCCAAAATAGAAAGATTTTATTATTTTTTATTAGTAGGACCCACTTGTCATACTCACAACAACTTTTCATTTTAAATTATTTGATACACAATAAGCAAGTACGTTGTCTATTTTCAAAAGTAAGCACTACGTTGCATTAATTGACTTTTAACACCCGGCACGTTGCATATTTCAGTGATTTTCCCCATTTTTTATTATTCCCCACCCACTTTCTCTTTCCTTTATACTCACAACACCTACTTTTCAAACAACTTTTATAATAAAAGATTATTATTCCTTAATCCCCGTGTCGGGACCAAAAATCCTATTTCGGATGGGACGGAGGGAGTATAAGGTTTTATAGATTTTGTGAGTCATCACGTCGCTATGATTGCCCAAAGCATTGAAAAAGTCTTCTATATAAAAGAGATAAGGTTCGGGGGTCAAAATATAATAGAATAAGAATATGCGAGATCATTCCTATTACCGAACGAAATTGGACTTTCAAAACATAATTTTGGCATACTTGTGTCCGGGGGATCATAGCGATGTGATAAACATCTTACTTAGAGGAATAGGGATGAGGGAAGAGGGGGTTCACGCTTGAGGATGGAAGAAGCAGATAACAATCTGTGAAAGGTCAATTATTTTTCCGGTGGCAAGATATGTTTGTCGGGCCACAATTTGCAAAACTTTTCACGTGGCAACATATTGTGCCGCGCTGCTACAATTGCCGTTGTGACAAATTGAACTCTAAACAAACTTAAACAACAGTAAAAAGATCTGAAAAAAAACCATTTTGTGCTTTGCAACCAGAACCTTTAAATAAGCAGAATAACATTAATAATTTTTCTATACAATTCTTGTAATTACGTAGAAGTTATAATGAATTTTTTGCTTTACCAATAAGAACAGTGAATGGGGTGTCTAGGATAGGTTTCTATATACGCCTAACCACTTTAATATGATGTGTTTGTCACTCTAACCCTCCACACATGCTATACTGTTTTGGTCAAATTTTGCAATTCAACTTTGATGCAGCACGGGATGTTCAAGCAGCAGCACTGGAACGACCGTGCATCATCAAGGACACGACCGTGCAGAAAAGGAGCTGACGGAGGAAGCCTTGCGACATGAATAGCACGACCGTGCTTATTTTTGGAGCTCGACCGTGCCGAAAAGCGGATGAAGGAGAGGAGCTGGCGACATGAATTGCACAACCGTGCCTATTTTGGGGCACGGCCGTGTCCGGCAATTTAACGAAAACAGTCTTCCGTTCCTTGCCAAATTTTTAATTAAAACTATTCCTTTTTGTTTTGTTATGTTTCCTTTTAAGATTAGGACTTTTTTATTATTTGCTAGGGTATTAAAACTCTTTTGTTTTCATTGTTTCAAACACATTATTTTTTTCTTAATTCAATCTTTGCAATTGCAAGATAATTCATGTTTGTGTGTTGAAGACTTTGTGCTTGCAGAATAGCATTTTCGACGATTATTATAGAGGGATCTTTATCCTAATTGTTTGAAGGGTTGATTTCGATCAATCATTGGTTTATTTCCACTGCGTTTCACATCAATTGGTATCAGAAAAGGACGATCCTTGGACGATGGCCAACGATATCAAGGACCTTATCGCCGCTTTGACAACCAGTATGCAAGACAGTATGTGACAACTTGCTGAATCTCATGCACAGCTAGTACAGGTAACTACTACCGCGTCACAAGAAGCAACAACTCGTCATACTAAACTTCTGACAGCAATAGCGAATGGTCTTTGTGGGCGTGACAACGAAAACCCTAGAAATCGAGCATATCCTCGTCGGGAACGCCTCCGCTGCGAAGATCCGGTTCAAGGGGATTTCCGAGATGGTGGTTTTTATGAGGCCAGGGTAGTGCCTCCTGCAGATCAACAACCTCACACAAAACCAAAGTGTGCCTCGAATTTGAGAAGATCATTTGAAAGAGAAAGGGCTATCTTTGGATTTAATGTAGAGTGAAAGCTACCCAAAAATATTTACCCACAATTAAAAAGGGGTGGGACACATTCTAGAGGCTGAGCAGATTGGGATAAATGTTCATTGAAGTTCTGGGATAGGTTGAGTCCCCGGGTGTGATTGCATCCCAAGTCACACTAATCTGAGTTATACACTTCACTTGCATATCTTTGTTTATTTGTTTTTTCTTTTTATTGAGTCGTCCCTATCATAGTGCTAATGTCTCCGAACTGATTTTGTGTTGTTCCCGGTAAACCCTGTTCATAAATTTATGCTCAAGGAAATCTTTCATAAATAAATGTCTAATGACATGTTTTTAGGGAGAGTATTTATCTTGCATTTTTTATGCTATCAATGGTAGTTCAATTATCTCAAAGTTTGTTTGTAGCATTTTCTTTGTCTCCCATAATTTCTTTCTTCTGATAAATCTGAAATATTGAAGAATCCCTTGTGCCTTGGAAGCCTGGATCCTCTTGTGTATGTTGGTTCATCTCTGTCTCCAGCAATTGTTCCCTCATCAAATCCAGCTGTCGGTGTGTCCCTCGATGTAATCACACCAGGCCTCACATCAGCATGTCTTTCCGTCGTAACGATTTTTTTTGCGAAATTGATCATCTCACATTCTGGTCAAAAGGGGGGAGAGTATGTAAAAAGGGGGAGAAAAAGCTGGTATAGTTGTTGTCTTGGTACTTTTGGCACTTTAATTTTTGATATGTTATTTTCTTTGACACTTTTATGGCAGGTACGTTCTCAAAAAGGAAAGATCTCATTGCCATTTTTTGTCAACAGTTGGTTTCAGGAGGAGTGTTTATTTTGGCCACTTAATAATCTTAACATTTTTGTTTTGACCAGAAAGCCATAAATCAGGGGGAGATTGTAAGTGTGGCTATTTTAGCACACACGATTTTATTTTGATTTTGTTAATTTTAGGTGTGTTTAATTTTAGGATTTATGTCTTGCTTTATTTTATGATAGTTTTGTAAATATATTTTATATTTTATTTTACTAACATATTAATTATTTTTCTAGTTTTGTGTATCTTTTAATTATTTTGTAGATATCTCTAAACCAAGGATATGGGCTTTATTTTAGGAACAGATGGAGAGTATATTTGGTTTCAAGGAGTCCAAGAGATACAGCAGACTCTTTGATTGATTTATACGTTTTCAAGTTCTCACGGCAAAGTTGGTTCCACGGCTTATTTAACTAAAGCCGTCCCTTTCAATTTTGTGGACTCTTTAAATTATTCTTACTTTGGCCAAAAAGGAGATCAAGTACTGAGAGTATTATTTTGTGAGTTATTTTGTGAGACAAGTTCTTCATAGAACTTGTTTTTTAGTATTTAGTGTTTTAGTCTTTGGTATCTTCTCTTAATTTATTTTTTGTAATCGATCATAACAGTTTTTAATAAAGAGAAGTTTTGTTTTCTACAGGGAGTTGCTGTAGATGTGTTAAATATCTCGTTTTTACATTTTTATTCCGCTGCAAGTCAGTTGGTGTAATATGTGGTGTCTTCACACTACGATTCACACCATATTCTGTTAATTGTCCGACCATCTTAGCTATCTAAACGTTCAATGTTCCAACTCCACAACCTTAGCTTTCTCATCCGCTAACTCGTTCTCCAATTTTCTTATGCACTCAACTTCGTTAGTACCAATCACAAGAGAACAAGAGGAACTAGTCCGGCCGTTACTCACACAAGTGTCACTCATTGAACCAAGCCAAACAGAGTTGCAATTATGCGTAGCAAAATCGAGAATTTCTAAAGCATTCTAATTGTTGTCAAACATATAAATTTCGTTATCACAACGTTAATCATCTTATCTAAATGACAAACAACAAATAATAAAAATATGTTAATTAGAGCATGGTTTATCTCCATCTCTTTAAATCTTCATGTTTTAGTGCTAGAAAATAATTATAATCTTCCCATGTTACTTTCTAGATGTTTTTCTGATTGCCATACATTTAAAAGTTACGAATCTATTTGCTTAGATATGCTTTCCAAACAACCCTAGTTAAAATACTAATATTTTAGTTCAGGACTTCTTCAATCTCCAATTTAATTTTTGTCCACACTTAGACTCAACTAAAGTTTCAAAACCCACTGAGACTAAAAGATTTACCGATCATTGAAGCCTAAAATATGCTAAGAGTTGATCAGACGAAGTACTTTCAACGAACCAAGAGTATTATCTGCAACTGAGACATAAATATAGAAGAAGAAATACGGGAAAACTATTTTGTATTATTGACAACTTGAGTATTTATACAATGCTAGACCTAACATATCTTGGATAATAAGTAATTACAAATATGGAAAAGATAAATACTAATAACAAGAACCTTATAATGAATACCTAGCAATATATACAACTATGAAGATAAGAAATATGTATATCGATCATGCCCCCTCAAGATGCACGATCGGGGAGTGAGACCAATATTGGACATGAAGGAGGGGCTTTGTCAAAGCTTCGACGAGTTGATCATTGTCGAAAATATGAGATACTTAAATTTCATGTCGTTGAACGGTTTCGCGAACAAAGTGATAATCTAATCCAAGGTGTTTCATGCAGATGTGAAATCTGGGATTGACTGCAACATACGTAGCCCCCATATTGTCAAAGTAGACGGTCAGAGTCAGAGAGAGAGGAAATTTGAGTTCCTATATCAAGTGACAGACACATAAGACTTCAGCCATAGTAGCTTCATTGGCACGATACTTAGCTTCTGTAGAGGAGCGGGCGAGGGTCTGTAGAGGAGCAGGCGAGGGTACGCTGCTTTCTTAAGATCCATTAGATGGATTTTTTGCCAAGACAAAATGCAACCCATAGTATAGGTGTAATCATCCCTATTTCCCACCTATTCAGTATCAGTGAAGGCATGTAAAATGGGGGAGAGTTGCGGTTGAGAAGAACTCATTTGAGAGCTCCCTATTGTTTATTGATGGAATGATGCATGAATTTGGAAATCTTATTAACCGCATAGGACATATCGGGGTGAGTGAGAGAAAGGTATTGAAGACCACCAATAAGGGCTCGGTAGTTGGTAGGTTGAGGAAGAGGTGTGCCAGAATGAAGTGAGAGAGGAGGAGTATTTGTCATTGGGTGGAAACTAGCTTGGCAACATCCATATGAGCTCGCTGAAGGAGATCTTGTATACATTTATATTGACTGAGAGTGATGCCTTTAGGATGGAGAATACCGAGAAGAGAGAGTAGAGATATTAGAGGTTTGACCCTGTGACAATAATATTATCAACATTTACTGAGAGACAGATAACCAAACCATTTTGATGGAGAGTAAAGAGAGAAGAATTGAAGACACAATTGATAAAATTGGGAGAAAGGAGATAACATTTGAGCTCATTATACCAAGCACAAGGTGCTTGTTTAAGACCATATAGAGCCTGATGGAGTTTGCAGACATGATTAGGATGGGTGGAACTAATAAAACATGGGGGTTGGATCATAAAAGCATCTTCTTTGATGGAACCTTAGAGGAATGCATTGTTTATATCAACTTGGTGAAGAGACCACACATGTTGAATAGCAAGAGATAGAATGAGACGAATAGTAGGTTTGACAACATGACTAAACGTTTTACAATAATCTAACCCTTGACGTTGATGGAAACCTTTGGCAACTAAACGAGCTTTATAGCGATCAATGGACCCATCAAAGTTATATTTAGTGCAATAAACCCATTTACACACAATGAGTTTTGAGAAGGAGAAGGTGAAACAAGATCCCTGTTTTTGTTTGGAAGGAGAGCATTGAATTTTGTTTGCATTGCATCACGCCATTAGCTCTTGCGAGCCTGAGGAAGAGTGGTGGGTTCAGATGAGGTGGAAGGGAGAGATATGTGAATATTAAGTTTGTTGATGGGCTTTCAAATATTATTTTGAAGCCTAGTATTTGGCCAAGAGGGAGTGGGGAGGAGGTGGAGGAATCGGAGATGAATGAGCGGAGGGGGATTCGGCTGAAGGAGGGAATGTAGGTGGGTTGGGATTGGATAAGGAAGGCGGTGAATTTGAGATGGTGACCAGAGAAAGGGTATTTAAAGTGTGCACTAGTTACAGTGGAGGGTGGAGATATAGGGTTAGGGATGGACATGTTAGAGAAAGGATTTTGGGATTCAATAATCTTAACCTAGCGAGATGATGTGTATATTTTATTGGTAGATGGATCTAGACAACAAAGGCACTACGGTTAGAGGAGTAGCCAATAAATTCACATGGTGATGTCTGAGGTTCAATATAGGCACGTAACCAAGGGTAGCAAAGATAACAAAAAACGACGAAGTTTGGAGTAGTTCGGTTATTGATTGTGGAGTGTGAATAAGGGAGATTTACAATTTAATGTGGGAGTGGGAATTCCATTTATGAGATAATAAGCAGTACTGAAAGCAAGAGGACAGTATGTATTTGGCATGGACGCATGGGTAAGAAGGGAGAGGACCGTCTCAATGATTTGACAGTGACACCATTTAGAGTATCTATTATGTTCAGGAGTATGAGGAGGGGAAGTAAGATTATTAATTCCATGGGAACCAAGAGCGGGACGAAGACCAATTTACATTCCTCCATTGTCATTGTAAATGGTTTTAAGGGAGCGAGCAAAAACGTTTTCAACAAGTATTTAAAACGATTAAGGACTGGAGTGGCATCATTTTTGTGCCTCAAAGGGTAGAGCCAAATATATTTAGAATTGTGATCGACAAAGATAATATAGTATTTAAACCCATCATGAGAGAAAGGAGAGGAGAGGACCATACATCACAATAAAGAACATTAAGCGGACCATTGGAATTATGGAATTTTCATAAAAAGGTAGTTTGTGACTCTTAGAACAGTCACATAAATTAAAATGAAATAAAGATGAACTAGGAATATTTAAACTAAAACTATTGCTAAAATTCCTAAAGATAGAATATGACGGATGACAAAGACGATGATGCTAATTTGTTGCAGTAACGCTGACGTAATAAGTGGAGGGAGAGGCTGGATTTCACTCGTAGATGTCAGACCTAGTTGGACCTTGGAGTAGAGTTATGCCCGAACAAATGTCATTCACAAGATAAGAGTTAGGTATTGAAGCATTGCTATCACGACATAAATTAGAAATAGAATTAATATTGCGAGAAATGGAAGGCACATGAAAACAATTTTGAAATGAAAAGTAGAGGAGGGAGTAGAGAGAGATGTAAAACCGGTGTCGGGAAATATTGAGTCTAGGGCCATCCCTAATAACTAACTCTTCAGTCCCGTCATAAGGGGAGTGTAAAGCAAGATTGTCAAGATCATTTGTGGCATGGTGAGTGGTCCCACTATCTAGGACCCAATCCGGAGATGGAGAGGGTGTGGTTACATCCATATAGGCAGAGGGGTGGCTGGTGGTGGGTCCTTGGAAGGGCTACCGAGAGAAGCCAGACGGATTAGGGTTCGTGGTTTGCGTGGCAGGAGGGTTAGGATTATAGTGGGAATTAGGGTTAGGTATGGTATGATGGCATGGGGATGTTGTTCAGAGAACATTGGACATTAGGAGAGGTAGTGCCTGGGGTTACGATACCATTGGCAGCGGGACCTTTGAAGGGTGCAAAGGGCCTAGAAGAGGAAGAGGAGTGGGCCAACCTAGGGGTAGGGAGTAGACCAGTACTAGGTGAGGGATTGCGGTTGTTATATATTAGTAAAGCTCAGAATCCATTTTCAGCACACCCTTTTTGATGCAGTCGACGAGCTCGCGCTCGGGTTTTTGGACGAGTTTGATCGTTAAAGGGCGTAAATTTTGACTCCGGAGGAGTTACGGGACGCACATCATATCAAAACGGTCGTCTTTTCGCGAGGAACAAAAGTCATCGGGCTTAGCCCCCTGATCAGGCTTAAAAAAACCAAGGGCCTCAAAAGGTGATAGCAAAACAAAGGTTATGAGAATTAAGACCGAACGGAATTGAAACAAGACGGGATTGAAACCCTAATAATTGCACAACGGCAAATCTAATTTTTATTAATCAAACTCTAATTTTCGGATTACAACTTTGAGGCTATTTTATAGCACTCATAAAACTTGGAAAACAAGAAATAGCATCCTAAAATAAAGCCTAACCTATAAGGTAACCTAATAGAAGTCTAAAACTACTAAATCAAAGCTAAATCTACTCTAAAACCTCTTATAATAATCCTACTACATTTAATTCCGAAAATAATAATAAAATAACAATTAATTAAAATAAAACTCATATTTATCCCATCATACTGCATCATTCTCCTCTTCTTAGAAAAATTCGACCTCGAATTTGAGTCGTTTCTTTTTGGAAACACATCGAGAAATTTTTTCCTCAATCTTCGACGAACTTTAAATTTAGTTGTACCGCGCTTCATGATATCCATCCAATCTGTCCAATAATATTGACAAGTATTTTCCATGAGCAATTTCTTGATGTGCCACGGTGACGAAAAATTGCAATCAAGAATATCAAACGGGTCTTCATAACAATAAAAACCAAAAATACCTTCTTCATTCGAAACCAAAATAGATGAACCCAGAAAATCACAAACTGCGCCCAGGTTCGGCTGAGGGTCCCCGAGCACGGTCGTGTCTTGGAATATGGCACGGTCGTGCAGAACAGTGCGCACAGGACTCCCACATCCGCCTTTATTCGCACGGTCGTGTATGGGAAACTGGCACGGTCGTGTGTGCTGTGCCGAGCTGCTGCTGGGACTGGTGCGCTGCAACACAATGGTTTCTGCTGGGTCAAAAACCTCAAAATATTCTTCATAATTATCTTCATCAAAGATTGGTGGCTTTGACCAATCAATCACAAAGTCAGGAATCGGCGATTCAACACCGTATTCCACATTAACAGGATCCAATCGGTCACAAAACTCGTCAGGATTAAAAGGATCGACCTCTTTCCTGCACCCAAGTTCTTGATCCCGATCGAAAGGATAGATATCCTCATCATCATCAGACCACAAATCTGACTCCGAGCCCACATTGGTGGGAACCTCCAAACACGCTAGATGTCGTTGGACTTGTGGACCCTCCACACGTTCAAGGCGGCGTTGGAGTTCTTGAATCTCGAAACGCAGAAAGCGGAGTTGGAGATCTTGAATCTGTCTTCGCAATTCGTCTTTCTCGATTTCACTTAGGTAATGATGTCGATGGATTTCGTCTCCCTGGGGTTCTGATCTGCAGCCCCTACCACGATTACCACGACCACTACTTCCTCGTCCTCGTTCGGCCATTGATAACCAGGAACTCCTGATACCAAATGATAGCAAAACAAAGGTTATGAGAATTAAGACCGAACGGAATTGAAACAAGACGGGATTGAAACCCTAATAATTGCACACAACGGCAAATCTAATTTTTATTAATCAAACTCTAATTTTCGGATTACAACTTTTAGGCTATTTTATAGCACTCATAAAACTTGGAAAACAAGAAATAGCATCCTAAAATAAAGCCTAACCTATAAGGTAACCTAATAGAAGTCTAAAACTACTAAATCAAAGCTAAATCTACTCTAAAACCTCTTATAATAATCCTACTACATTTAATTCCGAAAATAATAATAAAATAACAATTAATTAAAATAAAACTCATATTTATCCCATCATACTGCATCAAAAGGCCTTCTGAAGTTTTATCAGTTTTTTTGGACTTTTTCGTAATTTTGCATTTTTAGGGTTATTTCGAATTAGGGTTGCTAAATATAATTCATGCACCGAAAACAAATTTGATTAATATATATACCTAACTAACTAGTGGTTCCCCTGAAAATTAAAAGAGAGAGAGAGAGAGAGAGTATACAAAAATAGATAAAGTAGGAACAATAAAATAAACTATGAAGCAAGAAATCAACTGAGAAAGAGAATGGGCCAAAAGAACAACAGGGAAAATGCATAAATTTGAAGAAGTACCAGAATGAAAGATTGATTGGGCCTGTCTGTCATAATTTATTTATAGGAAACCCATAAATAATGCTGAATTGGGCTCGTTTTCAAAATCCTAATAACTCACTTTCCACCCTATATATACTACTCTTTGTCATCTAAACAGCGCTAGTTAGAGCAGACCCTAAATTTCCTGGGGCGGTGTAACTGTCTTGGATCAGGTTTTTTATTTAACCATTGGAGTTTGGATCTTAATTTTTTGTCACCAAAAACTTGAGGATACGGGGTTTGGGTGACACATCTTTTGCGACAAAGTTTTGTCTCCTTACGTTTCTGGTGACCAAATGGTCACCAAAACAGTGGTTTCTAGTAGTGGCTGAAAACATTAATCGCATATTTTTCCTAAATTGTCAAACTGAAAAAAGTGTTCGGAAGTGGATATCGTGATGTTCCACCGAATTTTTTTTGATTGATATACCTAACTAGCGCTTCACCTGAAAATTAAATGAGAGAGAGAGAGAGAGAGTAAAAAGTGTAAATAAAAAAAGATAAAAATAGGAACAACAAAATAAGATATGAAGCAACTCAACTGAGAAAGAGAACGGGCCAAAAGAAAAACAGGGAAAAATGGTTAAATTTGAAGAAGTACCAAAATGAAAGATTGATTGGGCCTGTCTGTCATGATTTATTACAGGAAACCCATAAATAATGCTTAATTGGGCTCATTTTCAAAACCCTAATAACTCACATTCCACCCTATATATACTACTCTTTGCCATCTAAACAGCACTAGTTAGAGAGACCCTAAATTTCCTGCGGCGGTGTAAGTGTCTTGGATCTTAAATTTTTGAAGGGTTTGAAGATGGAGGAGCACTCCCCTGGCGCTGTCCATCTATGGAAATTGAATATTTCAGGTATAATTCCTGGATCTTGATCGAACCATGGTTATTGCTATTTTTGTTAGGGATTTTCACTGATCTTTGATTTTTTTTTTTTTTTTTAATATTAAGTTCGCGAATGCATCTCGGATTGTGGCTAATCATTATCAGTGTTAGCGGATTGAATAGGAAACTTCATAAAAACTTCTTTTTTTTTTTCTTTTTGAAATTATTATTAGTATGGTTTATCAGTCTCAGCAATCAATTTCCTGATCTTTATGCCGTATGCTATGGAAATAAATTTATGGTTTTTACTAGTACATGCATGGTTCAAAAATTTGATCGAGTAATTGTCACCCACTGTCGATTATCTTTTCTTAGTCGAATGCTGAAATATTTGCGTTATCTGAGCATTAGTGTGTTGGAAATTTTTTGATCCATAAGCTGTGCAGAAAGTGTTCGGATCATGTACTTCATTATTTGATATCAAATTTTAGTACTATTATTTTACCATTAATTGCCATTAACGGGGTATAGTCATTTACTGATATCTAAATGTGGTTGGATTGTGTTTATAGCTGTGGACTGTATATACTCAGTTATATCTTCACCGATTAAATGAATAATTCAGTTGTTAACCCAGGGTATTTTTCTTTTATGGCTATAATAGGCTTGCTGGATTCAACCAGCAAAGTTCCAATTGTGATTCAGATCACGACCAAATTATATATTATCCTCAGCAGCCAGGTGAAAATTTATGCAGTATATCTTATTTCCTAATCATTGCTTCTGACATCAAATACTCCTACCATCACTATATATTCATTCATTAGCAATACCTTAATAAAATAAATAATATGGTATAGCCCATAATAGTTATTGCAGATTAGTAAAGTTTATCTCTTGACACACCCACTGACCTTTTATTTGAGTTCGCTAATTTTAAGATCTTATACTGGCAGAATTTGTGTGGGCAAATTAAACTAAGAATGAGAACAGATGATTTCAAACCTTTACTTACCTTGTTGATTTTCTTGGTGTTTCATATGATATTACCCTATGCTTGTTTTTATTACTCTTTAAATTTTCTAGTTGATGAAATATAACAAGCATTTAAGGCGCACAAACTATATGCTATGACAAGAACAAGCTTATTTTATGTTGTCATTGATTTTTCACTTTGTATGTTAGAATCTTGAACATATGGATACTCCTTCGAGGTTCAAAAGGCTTAATTAAAATGACTGCTGCTATTAAAGGAGACAGTATAAAGATTTAATCACATTCTCGTTATCTGGTGGGGCCTAGCTCGTCTTCTCAACAATTCATGGGTGGATAAAGTAATAACCCATACCCCCACATGTCACATCATCAGCAGCAGCAGCCGCCGCCTATATATGGACAAGGACACGGACCTAGGCTGCCCCTGAATGCTATTAACCCTTCTGGCGGTGGTACTCATCCAAATTTGAGACCTAATAGTAGGCCAGGTTTTAATTGATCAAAAGAAGTCAAGTCCAGGGATAAAAATGGAAGATACAATTTTCTCAGATAGGTAGTAAACTTGTCGGGAGGGTGCGAAATTCTAGGAGAGCAGTGTCTTTGAAATGGAATATGCATTTGTGGTTGATACTACCAAAAGCTGATGGGGGTGACAAATTCAAGTCTGTTTGTCTCGGTTGAGCTTTAAATCAAAGGTAATGTTGGTTTTTTGTTGCTAAATTTGTGTTTCTTGTCAGGATAATTATTTTATTTTAATATTTATTTTTTTACTTTGTATGCTTGCAATAATCTGTGGTATTTGCTCAGGTTTGTTCCTCCTTCTCTGGTTTGTTCTCCACAAACAATTTAGGGGAGAGAATCGCTAACGGTAAGAGCCAAGTCCTTGTTGCCGCCCGAGCCATGTTTGAGTTATCGAAAGAGGGTCTCCCAAAAATCAGCATTCTGCATCTGTTTCAAATAATACACAGGACCTAACAGTATCATTTATGGTAAATATTTAGATTGGGATTGAATCCCTTGCCTATTTAAGTTATTGTTTAGAGCAATATGTTATAAATGTATACACGAAAGATGTTTGCATCATACGAACTTCTCTTCTTAGTCGGATGTCTGTACGTTAGTGCATAACTTGAATTGTTATGTTTTCTTGCAACTCTTATTGAAGCAAAGAGAAGTTTTGTTGTAGTAAAGGTTCTAATTAATTTGTTTTACAAATGATGTTTGACACTGGAATTTGAAACTGTGGAATTTCCTTGGTGAAATGTAAAACCCCTCTTAATCACTTGATTAAAAATATTGGAGTAATGAAATGTACAATTGTTGATCGTAACAACGTTAAAAAAATAAATAAAGAAGGCAATGTGACATCCTAGTCAATAGGCCTGTAATCAGCCCGATTCGATGCACAAACGCATGGGAAGTTTTAAGAAAAATGGGTACAAATCAGGGGAATGATTAAAATCACACTCTAAACCAATTAAATGGTGTTACTGATTTTGTGAGTCATCACGTCCCTATGATTGCCCAAACCATTGAAAAAAGTCTTTTATATGTGATAAGGTTTGGGGGTCAAATTACAATAGAAGAAGAATTTATGCGAGATCATTCCTATTGCTGAACGGAATTGGACTTTCTTTGGCATACTTGTGTCCGTGGGATCATAGCGATGTGATAAACATCATACTTAGAGGAATAGGAATGAGGAAAGAGGGGGTACTTCACGCTCGAGGAGGGAAGAAGAAGTGGATAACAATCTGTGAAAGGTGCAGTACTTGTCCCGTGACAAGATATGTTGTCGGGCCACAATTTGTAAAACTTGTCGCGAGGCAACATATTGTGCCGCGCCGCTACAATTGCCGTTGTGACGAATTGGGGAAATTCACAAGTTACCAATTGAACACTAAACAAACTTAAACAACAATAACAGGATCTAAAAACAACACCATTTTGTGCTTTGCAACATAGCACCCTTAATTAAGAAGAGTAATATTAGAGCAATGCTAGGGGCACAAAATAAAGTCACAAAATCTTGCTCACAGCATGATTTTGTGACAACTCCATTCCTTCTAGTTCATAGGCTTCAAGTTTACCAAAGTATTGTTCAATGGTCATACTACTTGATGTAGGAGGAGACGCCCGAGACGCCCGACCAATTAAAGCAGCAGGCCAAGCGCGCAAGCCAGGCGCCCGCCCAGGACTCACCAGGCGCCCGCTTACTTGGGGTTGTTTCCGGGGTATTGTTTCTGATCAACGCGAGCGCCCGCTTGGTTGAAACCAAGCGCCCGCTTGGAATGTTGGCCAGGATTATTGTTTTCGTTCTTTTTGTTTGTGAACAGACTTATTAGGGTTATTTTTGGTATTATTATTTGTTTAGGTATTTTGTTAGATTAGGGTTATTTGTTAGGAGTATAAATACTTCTCTTTCATTATTCTAGGGTTACAACTTTATTTTATCAATTGATCTTTTGTTCTTGGGGATTTATTTCTCTTTCTTGGTGGATTCCTAGTAAATTGTGTTTGAGGATTCATTGCTTGTGAATTCTTGAGATTAGTGCGCTAAATCACGAATACCTATCGCTTCCGTGCTGCGTCAGTTGGCATCAGAGCAGGCCATATCCTGTCTTTTGCATCACTGATTCGTTATGGGGGATCAAGGAGCAATAAAAGGTGATATCGAGGGTATGACCACCGCTATCACCAACGCTATCGCTGCTTTAACAACGCAGATCGCTGCGTTGACAACCGCTCAACAGGGTCAGAATGTTAATCAGAAGTGTAGGGGTGAGAGAGACAGGGTTGATCAAGTTCGAGATCTAGTTATACGTCCTCAACGGGCAGAGAATCGGGATGATGAAGAGTCCAGTTTTGAAGAAGAGGTTGTTCATGATGAAGAACCAGATCAGGGTAATAATTGACACCGCCAAGATTATAGAATTAAGGCCGATATTCCTTATTTCTATGGAACCATGGGGATTGAAGATTTCTTGGATTGGCAGAATGATGTAGATCGCTTTTTCGAGGTTATGGAAGTACCTGCAAATAAACAGGTAAAGATGGTAGCGATCCAATTGAAGAGTACTGCTGCAGTTTGGTGGGATAAACTAGCAGGACAGAGGAGACGTCAAGGAAAGGGGCCAGTTAAAACCTGGAGGCGTATGAAGCAGTTAATTTTCGAGAGATTTTTACCGGCAGATTATGAGCAGATCTTATATAAATTGTATCTCAACTGTGTGCAGGGAAAGAGAACAGTCGATGAGTATACTACTGAATTTCAGAGGTATACAGTGCGTGTGGAGATTGAAGAGACCGAAGATCAGAAAGTTGCTCGCTACATCAACGGCCTGAAAAATTCGATACAAGAGAAGATGGGTTTACATCATGTGTGGACTTTGACGGACGCTTCCACTCTAGCTTTGAAGACTGAACTCATGGAGAAATCAGGTGCGAACAATTTTACCCCTTTTTGCAAATGGGATCAACAGGGTAGTTCTGAAACAGGGACTGATAAGGAGAAAGGGACAACAGTTAAGGACCCAACTCCGCAGGCTAAGGGTACAGACAACACTAGCAGTTCCGCGGGGAACAAAGCTCCAATACAGAAAACAGCAAACCCTTATGCTAAGCCAATAGGGGATAAGTGTTTTCGTTGTGGTGGGCAGGGTCACAGATCCAACGTTTGCCCCATCGGGCGAACTGCTGCGCTTCTGGAAGCGGAGGGCGAGGAGGAAGAAGGCGACACTAATGAGTACGAATGGGTCGAATTTGCTGAAGAGGAGTCTGGGGAGAGAGTCGGATTTGTGCTTCAACAGATGCTGCTATCTTCCAAGGATGAGGGACAACGAAAGAATCTGTTCTGAGCACACTGTTCTGTTAAGAACAAGGTATATAAACTGATTATTGATAATGGTTGTACAGAGAATTTGGTTTCGCAGAAATTGGTTGAATTTTTAGGTTTGAAAACTGAACCTCATGAGCAACCTTATAGCTTGGGATGGGAGAATAAAGGTTCAAAACTTAGGGTATCACGAACTTACAAATTCCTATTTCTATTGGCAAACATTATAAGGAGGAGGTGGTTTGTGATGTTCTGGATATGGATGTATGTCATATATTGCTTGGTCGCCCTTGGCAATATGATCATGATATTACTTATCAGGGAAAGGATAATGTTCTGATGTTTAAATGGGCAAAGCATGACATTAAAATAGCTTTTGTTCTGCGTTTTGAGAAAGGGGTTGCAAACGACGAACCAGTCATGATACTCATACAGAATGAGAAAATTCTTGATGCACATCTGCGAACGGATGGACAGACTGAGGATACTAGCCGGATTATGGGGAGTGTGATCAGCAGTGTTTGTAGAGATGAACCGAAACAGTGGAAATTAGCTTGGCCACGTGTGAAGTTTGCTTACAACGGTGCCAGATCGGGGAATACGTATGACTACCACGTGGATGGGGTTCTTTATCTTGGTGAGAACTTGGGGTCGAGTTCTTTAGAGGTGGAGGAGACTGAAGTAGGAGGAGACGCCCGACCAATCAAAGCAGCAGACCAAGCGCGCAAGCCAGGCGCCCGCCCGGGACTCACCAGGCGCCCGTTTACTTGGGGTTGTTTCCAGGGTATGGTATTGTTTCTGATCAACGCGAGTGCCCACTTGGTTGAAACCAAGCGCCCGCTTGGAATGTCGGCCAGGATTATTGTTTTTGTTCTTTTTGTTTGTGAGCAGACTTATTAGGGTTATCTTTGGTATTATTGTTTGTTTAGGTATTTTTTTAGATTAGGGTTATTTGTTAGGAGTATAAATACTTCTCTTTCATTATTCTAGGGTTACAACTTTATTTTATCAATTGAACTTTTATTCTTGGGGATTTATTTATCTTTCTTGGTGGATTCCAAGTAAATTGTGTTTGAGGATTCATTGCTTATGAATTCTTTTGATTAGTGCGCTAAATCACGAATACCTATCACTTCTGTGCTGCGTCACTACTCCATTCAGCTCCTTCTCTAATGGGAAGGGCTACTTTTTGATACTCTTGAGGGAGATTTGAGTAGATCTTTAAGCATAGGTCAGATTGTTCAAAGGTTTTGCCATGGTCTGAAATGGCTCTTACAAGATCCTCAAATCTTGGTCTTGCAGCACTCACTTTTTCTCCAGGGTAGAATTTGAAGTTTTCTAGCTGTCTTAATAAGTTATACAGATTCTGAGTTCTAACACTAGTGTGTTTAGTGAACTTGGTGTTAATTAGTTCCCATGCTCCTTTAGCACTTGGTACTTTAGCTATTTCTTGAGCTAGGGAGTCATTCACACTTTTCTGTAGATTATTTTTAACTTTCAAGTTAGCAGTCATAAGTTGTCTTTGAGCATCAGTCCAGTCTTCAGGAGATTTGGTTTTGCTACCTCCTACATTAACTTCTGCTTGGGTGGGAGGTTCAACTTCATTTTCTAAGACATACCAGTTCCATATGCTATTAGCATCTAGATAGGTTTTAATTTTTGAGGAATAAATCTCAAAAGATCCACAATCATCAATGTGTGGAATGTCCTTTTCATTGTTTTTTATTGGTTGAGGCATGGTGGGTTGAATGGATCTTTCACAAGTTGTTAGACTCTGTATGGTGAAACCAAGCTCTGATGCCAATTGAAAGACCCTGTTTAACTAAATGAACAGATTAATTAAAACTTGGACAGCTAACTGTTTGAGGTTAGCTGTTGAGAAATAATAAATAAAAGGAATGTGCAGCGGAATATAAATGAATAAATAAATGAAATGACAAGGTGTATGTGTGTGTGTGTTAGTGTATAGACAAGAGTGTACACAGTATTTTAAAGTGGTTCAGAGGCAAAACCCTTCTCTTACATCCACCCCCACTGTTGGAACAGTGAGATCAATCCACTATAATATTCTCTTCAAATAAGAGTTACAAGAATTGATAAGGCAAGTTCCTTTGAACCCCCTCTACTTAATTGAAACTTCAATTAAGGTTGCTTCTTTAAAAGCGAGAAAAAGAAAAATAAAATATCACAAGTGTGTTTACAAAAGAAAATATCTTGGCTGTTAGCTGGCTGTAAGTGGGTTGTAACTAGGTGCAAGATGGCACAATATTTGCAGGGGTCTATGCAAATATTTAGGACTGCAGAGTGAGAATGCAGTAAGGCTACAAAGGTTTTTCAAATGGTCTAAGGTTGTAAAAAGGGTGTTGAGGGTCACTTGACAACATGCCAGTATACTCCTTTATATAAGGGAGGGTATATAGCCGTTGGGGGACAAGGTACAATAGTAGCCGTTTGGGAAACAAAGGTACAGAGAAGTAATGGCTTGTCTTTGACTTTGACTGACTGTTTATCATTCCTCTGTATACAGGTTGTCAAGGGAAGGGAAGGTGTATTCACACTTGAAGAAGCTTTAATATAAGTTATTCCAATGATTGGTAATATTGGAATAATTATTCTTCAAAGATTTGATGATGTGGAGTCAACTGTTGAGGAAGAGCAGTCTTAGCTGTTGGGGCATGGGAGCTTAGCTGTTAGGCTTTTAAGCCATTAGCTATTGAAGCTTGTTTGTATTTATCATCTTAATAATTCATTTGAGGTAGAGGGAGTCTGTAATAGGTAGTTCTTCAGTTTGTTGGATGTATAGATGATAGGTAGATCATGTAATGACTTGACTGATGGCTTGAGTAGAAACACGGCAGCTTAGCTGTTGAGCTTTGTATTGGGCTGCCTGTGCTCAGGTCTTTTGTATACATCATATAATCAATTGGGTTTGATTATTTATTTATCAAAACATATTTACTATGATTAATTGTGAGTTAAACATAGTGAGGTGCTAACAGTACTTTTATTTGATTGTCTGGTTTTTTGTCGTGTCATAAATATTGAGTTAGTTTTTTCGATGTGTTTATTCCATGTTGATATGGGTCATTAAATTTGTCAAAGAAGATATAAGGGACTATTGGTCTAGACGCTCAAGATTTCATATTAGCTGAAGAAAAACCAAATTGAAATCTAAACTAAATCCAACCAGGCAAATATGGTTCTATTCATTAAAAATATTAGGTGCTTGCGTTTGTTAAGCCAAGACGAGGGCTTAGTTTATAAACCGCAAGTGCATGGGTTGTAAATAGTATATAAATGTGCAACTACGGGTCGATCCCACGAGGACAATGTTACTTAGAAAAATGTTTGCTTTTATAGAAAAATAGTAAAAAGAATTGATTGGGGGTATAATTGTTTGTCACTTTATCTAGAAATAAATTGTAAATACTCTAATCTTGGATTAAAAATTTCTTATGTTGAAAGAATTCTCGGGATTGGGACTCGAACAATCATGTGTTAATCGATTAATCATGCTCTTTTAGATTAAAGTTTCATTTTAAAAACAAGGATGATACGCTAGCTAGGTTGTGTCAACTTCTTATGACCAAGGCTTAAAACACACGTATTTGAATACTAACACGGCCTTTCTCTCGATGGTTCCGTTCATTAGTAACAACCCAATAAGTTCATGAAAATCCATGTACTTTCCACTCAAGGAAAGTCCTTAGGCCACTAATCTACTCTCGTGATTAATAGAAACCCAGTTACTTCATATAGTTCCGCTAGTCGAGATTCACCGCTAGGTCCTTCTCTCGACTAACTAGAATTCATACGAACAAGGACGTCATCATGGTCGTAGGAGTTTAGTTACGATATGAAGGAATTGTTTTAAGATGGAGAGAAGAAAAGAGAGCATGATTTATATTGAAGATCACATTATTGTTTGAGTTTCCAACCCCAAGAATAAGGGGGATTACTCACAAGCCATTGAATTCTATATAACAATAATAAATGAATAAGACATAAAGTAAAAAGAAGGGAAGAAATACTTATTCAGATGATAAAAGTGAAGACAAATGACTGAAAATAACCTCAAGATATTATTACTTCAACTTGCTCAAGAACACCTTTTATGATTCACAAAAATCTATGTATGAATGGTATTTTGAACTGAGAATTTGCTAGAGTATTGTTACAATAATTTCTAAGTGTTTTACAAGACTGAAAATGCCTTCTTAAATAGGCCTTGGGGCCAAAAGATGTGTCAATTCCCAGAAAAATGCCAAAAGGTGCCTTTTAGAAGAAGGTGATTAAGAACAGGTACAGTTGAGGTCCGGCCGGGTATTGTGGTTGGTCCGACCGGACCATGCTTTTCAGAATCTAGAATGTCTTTCCTTCAAAGGGTTCGACCGGGTGTTGGTGATGGTCCGACCGGACCTATGCTATTTCTGCTTCTTCCTTTTGTTTTCTTTGTGTACCAAGCTCCCAAGAATTCCATTTTTCTCCCAAGTCATTACTCATGTCCTATTTTGCTCCAAATGTGCCTACATCCTGTCCAAAACACACAACTATACCACCAAGCACATTATATCCGCATATTGAAATAAAATAGAATGAAATAAGCTTATTACTACTAAAATAAAGTGAAAAAGATAATATTTTAGACCTTAAATGACTATAAAATAGTCATTTATCAGCGTTTCAATAATTTTCAACTGTTGACTAGCGAGTCATTCTATAAATTCGCTTATAACAAACTAAACCAACCCATACACTCATAGGGTTGAGCTCCATTTATGATTATTTTTAATATATTGAACGAATTTTCTGTAAGCTTCATAGAAAAGTATGAATGATGAATGCCTGGTTGAGTATGTGACAAATTTAGCTATTTGTTTCTTTATATCAACTAGTGAGTAACCCGTCGAGATTCGACGGGAGCATAGTAATGCTAAGAATAAATAAAATACTCCCTCCGTCCCTTAATGATCTTCAAATTTGACATTTTTCATTAATAACCCCCCCCCCCATGATCTACATTGCTATATAAAGTCCAACGATGATGTTAACATCAAGATGAGGATGAGCTTGACAATGAATGTTGTTATCTTATAACCCAACTTATTCCAATACACACTGCCCACTATCTTTTCATGTAACCCAAGAGCTCCATGTAAAAAACCATACATACATGAAGCATTCACTTAAACAATGTAAATATGATATATGCGCATATCATCCCATCCTATTCACACCCACAACCACACACAAAAATGAAGAAAATAAACGGAAAAAGGAAGATATTTGAAGCCCTCATACTTACAATGAAAGTGAAACATCCATTAAGACTTCATGGACACAGTGCTAAATTATAATTCATACTATTTCGTCCCAAATTGAGTTAGCAAGTCCTCCTCTATCGAGAGAAAACTGCCTGTGATGTAAATAAATAGTGATGAGAAGCATTACACAGAACCACAGACAAAGGAAATAATTTAGCATCAAAGGTCCATCACAAATGCAAAATAATTGCAAATGTGCCCCCCCCCCCCCCAACATGGATGTTTAAATTTGTCCTTGATCATTTTGGGATGGAGTATCAATTTAAGAATATTTCTCATTCATTCTACCCGAAGCGCAACAGCTCCACAGACCACTCCCCAAATCAAGCTCTCGTTTTCCAAATCAATTATGATCTCAGAAAATCTGCAGGATGAGACCAAACATTCACTTTAGAAACCCAATCATATTCGCAGATGTTTCATAGGGCATGTTCTGTCTTTGATTCAGTAAACCATAATCAATAATGGAATGCTAAATCTAAGTCAGAAAACATAGTATAGTATATAATAAAAAAATAATTTGGGGGGGGGGTACAAAAGAGACAGGGTGACCAGAGTAGGGAATGGGGAGAAGGTGGAGAAAAATTATTGGACAAAGTAAACATCATGAAATTTTAGCAACAGAATTACCAGAATCAAAAATTTCTCCTACTTTGGTGTGTTTGAGTGACTCAGTGCTTGCTGGAGAGACATCACCAAAGGAGAAAACTGTTTTCATGATTCTTAGGAAAAAAAATATGTGTCCAAGGATGACTAACAAAGTGGAAGTATTAGCAACCCTAGAATAGTTTGTACTTCTAAAACATTCAACCTCTTTCTTTCGTTACAGTTCTCAAATTGAAACTGAAAATTCTGTCATTGCCCAGCTAAGTGTATTAAGTTCTACAAATCTTGTTGACAGCTTAAGCATTCAACAGGGACAACCAACACCATACAATCATTAACTTCTGCTACTTAGATATAAACTCGGTGATCAGAACCACATTCAGGTGATTGACTAAATAAAATTAAAAGGAAGTAATAAACTCGGTGATCATGACCACATTCAGGTGATTGACTAAATAAAATTAAAAGGAAGTAATAAATCACCACCTTCGCCAGTCAGTACCCCGCACTCGGCCTTCAAGTCAAAACACTAACACACTGCACGAAATAAAATATCATTCAAAATCATGAACATTATATTTGGATAAGCAGCTTCGATTTGGAAAATAATCGTAAATGTGCATAGAAACCGAAAACTGGAAACTGAAATAGTTGGATAATAATCTACAACTAACCAATACAAACAAATTATTGCAGCTAACTAAAATTCAACTAACCTCATGAATACATGACCAAATACAAAATTAATAAGTCCTATATCACAAACCTTAAGTCTTATACAAAAGTAACAACATAGTTACTATAAAACCCATTTAGCAGCAACCACATTAACTTGAATTTGATACCTACAAACCAATACACACATTAAAGTTATGTCTATTAAATAAATTATTGCAAGTATAAATGTTTATAAATTTATAATTACCTCATAATTTATGAAAAACTTCTTTATAGACCACATTAGTGGTCACATCGCTCGTTTGACCGTCCTTTTCACAAATCAGAACTTTGAGCCCCTTTTGCTTGTAACTCTCGAGATTGCCACATACAACTGCCCATGACTAAATACAGGTCGAGGAAGGTAAAGCCCTACATGAGAAAGGGACTGTCCCTGACTCTTATCTATAGTCATAGCGAAGCAAACATTCAATGGGAACTGTCTACGTTGGAATTTAGCTGGGAATTTTGTCAAATCGGATGGGCTCAACACCATTCTAAGCACAAACACCTTCATGCCAATATTCTTTTCAGAGAGTATTCTTGCTTCAACTATATATTTTCCCAGATTTGTAACTATCAGTCTCGTTCCGTTTTATAATTCCGAAGCTTGATCAATGTTTCTGAGTAGCTTGACTATGCACCCAACCTTTAGATGTATGGAATGGTTCGGAAAGCCCGAGCATTTAATCGTATTAAGAAACTCAACAGAAAATACATCCTCGTGGCCAGCAATATCTCCGTCCTCCTTGCTGATGCTATCTGAACTCATATATAACACTTCTTTACCGGGCAACAGTGACATCACATAATCATTGATAGTATCTACTATCTCATTAGTTGGTGCCAAAATTGCTCTATCCTGAAAAAAAACCATCAATACCCATATTATGTAATATGTCAGGATACGTGTTTTGAATAATAGTTGCAATAGGATCGGCTTTATCCGTTATCAAAATATCATATGGTAATTTAATGTCAACTTCTCCATCATTTTCTTCACCAACATCACCATCTCCTACCCATAGTATACATTCAACAAAATTTTTGATCTCCATAGCATTAAAAGAGGAAGAGGAACCGACCTACATAGATTTAGACAATGAATGAGATAGAAAATTTAATTACTAGAATAGGGAAATGTAAAATATTAAAGTTTAATATAAGATGATTTACCTGCAATCTCATATTTTTTGTCAGTTTTAGAACCTCACACGAATTCCAAAGTTTAGATGAACTAATGACAACATGTACAATATCATGTCGGATTCCTTTAGGCACAACATGCAATATTTGCCTGAAATCTCCTCCAAACACAACAACTAATCCACCGAAGGGTTTATCAGAGCATCGACCAGCAGAAGTACGCATAATATCCCTCAAGCTCCTATAAAGAGCCTCAAAGCAGTGCTTGTGGGTTATTGGGGCCTCATCCCAAATTATGAGCTTCGTTTTCTTTAGGAGACCACACACATCAGAACTAGGTTTAATCTTGCTGCAAGTTGAGCTTTCGTTCACCTGGATAGGTATGCCAAATCTGGAGTGAGCAGTCCTACCCCTCGGAAGAAGCAAGGAAGCAATACCGATAGAAGCAACCGGAAGAACTATGTCCCTCCTGCTTCGCAATGCCGAGCACAAAGTCTTCCATATGAAGGTCTTCCCCGTGCCACCATACCCATACAAAAAGAACACTCCACCATCTCTTATATCAACAGTAGTCATAATCTTTTCATAAACCATCCTTTGTTCTTCATTCAAACATTTATGTAATCTGGAGTGCATAGCCTGCATCTCCTCAACGTCATATGACATTCATCTAATATTAGCATATTCTCCGCATCAGAAATGACAGAAGTGCTTGGTTGAGGCATATCTTTAAAATTTCGGAGACCACTGCAATTTACTACCAGTAACTTATCAATTTCAGCCAATACATTTTTTTTACTTGCTCATCACTGAGTTTCAACCCTGCAATATGAAAAGATTCACATTAAAAAAATAATCGAAATATAATTAATTTACATCAGTTTAAAAAATAATATAAAAAACGTGACAAATCAAATAAACTTTAATATATTTCATTAAAAAATTAAATCAAACATAACAAAAGATTTATCAGGATTGTTAAAATTCTTCTGATGCTTGTAAATGATATCATCTGACAGTACTTGTCAAGTTTGATTCCAGACATCTTATGTGCTGCAATGTAGGAACACAACATCATAAATATAATACTTTTGATAAAAATTCAAATGTGTTACACCAAAGTCAAAAAACCATGAAAGCTTTTTACTCCCTGGTCCCGTTCATCCTTTCAAAATGTTATCTGTAAATTGGAGTCAACTTTTAAATAAAAAATAGTCCTAAATAAATTATCATATTTAACTATCTTTAAATATCATGAAGGTAATACAAAAACAATTAATTTTAATTTTCAATTTAATTAGGTTGTCCAAAAAAAATTAAAATTTTTTTAGTGCCAAAAACACAAAATATAATGTTAATTTGGGGATTAAAGGAACAAATTATTGTCGTATCACTACTATTAGCATCAATTAATAAGATTTCGAACATGTCTTGGAATAATATTATCTATATCTAATTTCAAAATTAAGGAAAATATGTAATATTTATTTTATTCTGATACAAGTTAAAGAATAGTTTAATATACATAACATATCCTAATTTAAGATGGAATGCAAAATTATTACTTCCTTAGTGTCATATCACTACTATTACTCCTAAGCTATTCGTGAATTTAGTTTAAATTAACATTACACAAAATCCATTAAGCAATCTCGAAAAGAAGATATGTGCTTGGTTGTGATAGCTCCGTGTGGTGATAATTAAAAGAGAAAGACTGTGAAATTTCTTTTTGATTGAGTTTTTTTTTAAGCCAAAATGGTATAACAACAATAACAGCAAAACTTTGGTCTCAAAATGATAAGTCAGAAAGTTAAATATAATTAATTTTATTATTTCTTTTATGTTCATTTCCATGAGTATATGAAACTACAGTGTTGTAGCTTTTGACTTATAAAATCATACTCATTTGACGAATTACTCACTTAGAACTCGAGTTTTTTTAGCTCTGACATTTCCTTTTACAATGTTAATGTTGTGCATTGTTGTAACGTCTTTTTAAATTATTTATTTCAAAAGAAATATTATCATTATGTGTTTTACTAAATAAAAAATGAATCTTTTTTATTTTTATTGACTTTAATTTAGTATATGGAGATGAACAGTTAATAGTATTTTTTGTATTAATGAGATAGAAGATACATTTGATGGGTGATTTGGATAATTCTGTCTATTTTTATATTTGACAAGCTTTTCAAGGGCAAGTTTTTCCTAATCAACAATAAACTTAACTCTCTCTCAGCCTTTCTTCTCTATTTTCCTTTCTCTTTCTATTCTTCAATTTTTTTCGTTTACTTTTAATTAGTTTAATCTTCATCTTCTTCATTTTGTCAATCTTTCAACAACACCATTGTTTATAATTTCAATATTGAAATTATATAAACAATTGTCTTGTTGTTTTTCTATATAATATAATGTATAATAAGATTCTCTCCTAAGTGAGAGTCGTTGTATTCTCTCCTTGTGAGAGCCGTTGTTTATCTTCTTGTTTGTTTGTTGTTGTTTTATTTGTTTTGTAATTGGGACGACTCTTGCATTTTGCACAATGAAGAAGTTACCATTTTTCTTGCTATAAAGGGATGTTTCACGGATTTTGAGATGTTTGGCGGGTGTTTCTTTGTCAACCCGGATTCTCAAATTTATATAGTGCTCAACGCAATATATTATCAATGGTGTGATTTTTTGAATGCCAAAGTAAGGCAGTGTCCAAGTTTTTCTTGGAGTGGAATCGTACATTTCAAATTTTTGTTTGGAAAGATCATTGTTGTATGTTAAGAGATGTTATTATTATTGATATTTGGGTGAGCCTCCGACATCTGTGGAGTGCCATCATTGTTTCATTATGAATGCAAGTGATTTACTCTGTTTCAAAAAAAAAACAATAAACTTAAAATAATTAAAGATGATGTAATGGATGAGAAAATGTATAGTGGCAATAGCTTCTCCCTATGTTTATAACTAATTTTAAATTTTATGAAGATATATAAATTTATTTTATTTCCATATAACTCGACCAAGTAAATAAAAATATAATATCTTTCGTAAATAAAAAATCTCGCTAAATAAAAAATAATGCTTCGATTAAAGAGGAATACTAATAGTTACGTTCAACAATATGTTACAATGATATACTCCCTCTGTCCCCGAATGATAGTCCCCCTATTTTAATGGGTTTTACGAAGGAACTTTGAGTAATAATTAATGTTATTTTTAATTATTCTAGTAATAATTTTTTTGAAATTGCTCTTGATACACCATTATAAATACTATTAATATCCATTTTTAGATTCACATTAACATAATTATAAGTAGCATTTATATCTGCTCAAAGTTCCCTCGTAGTAATAACGAAAAAAAGGTGAACTATCTTTCTGGGACGGAGGGAGTTTTTTTTTTTTTGGAAATAACACTTTACTGCCACTAAGTTCATATGAAGTTGCAATGTAAGACTTAATGTTCCAATTTTTGCAATTTAGTACACTATGTTAACAATTTGTTGCAATCCAGAGAAAAAATGGATGGAATTGTAACGGGCATCTTTTAAAATTTCAATATCAGCCCCTAAAGTTTGATACTTTTTACTCCTATATGAAAATATGTTGGAACAATCATTTAAAAAAAAAAAAAAACTAACGCATTATTAAATAATTACACGCTAAATGATTTTGAAAATAATAATATACTTCCTCCGTCCCGGACTAAGGTTCTTAGTTTGACTTTACACGGAGATTAAGAAAAAGTAAATGTTGTGAGTATGAAAAGGTAATTAAGAGAAAGTATGAGAGATAAAGTGGGTAGAGAGTTTTTGTTGTGAGAATGACAAGTGAGTCCCACGGTCCATTTTAGGTAATAAAGCAACTAAGAACCTTAGTATGGGACAAACCAAAAAGGAAAGTAAGAACCTTAGTTTGGGATGGAGGGAGTAATATGTTTGAAAAATAGAGAAACTTTACAAAAAAAAAAAAAAAAAAAAAAACTAAAAAAATCAATAATCTAATATGCCACATGAAAACATACAAATAATGTAGTACTTGATATTTGAAGAAACGAATAAGACTCAAAGGAACAAAAATAAAAAATAAAAATAAAGAACAAATATATCCCCACCTTCCTTAAATCATTTACTATGTGTTACTACTATTTATAATGCTTTGTTTATTAGAATTTATTGCTATGATGCATTTTCATTAAATTATTAAACTCTAGGGGCTGAAAAATCAAATTTAAAAGATAGTCGATACACTTTCTGTTTATTTCGTTAGACTTTGTCAATTGCCATCCATATTTACCCCGTATTGCACCAATATGTGAACATAGTGCACGAAATTGCAAAAATTGAAACATTAGGGCCTACATTGCAACTTCATGTAAACTTAGTGGCAGTAAAGTGCAATTTGCCCTTTTTTTTTTTTAGCAAATGCTAAAGTAATACTCGAAAAAATTAAAAGACAAACCATAAAAGGAACCCATGCCAGTAAATCTTTTTTGCGGGTATTAATTCATTCATTGATTAACAAAAAAATTCAATTATACATCTATTCTTTCAAAAATGGAGTAATTTTTTCTAGAATTATCTTCAGTTGGATCTGCAAAATGAGCAACAAAGAAACAAAAATCAAAATTGGAGAAGGAGTTACATTTTTCATCGCAGATCAATTGATCCTGATGTAGATCATCAACAAATATCATTAGAGCTTTCCTTTAACATTCAAAAGAATTTGAACATAAAGAAATAACTAAGTAGCAAGGTTGATCTAAATCATCTCCAGAAACATTTTTCACAATATTATAAGGATATGTACAACAAATTGTAAATGAGAGAATAACCAAATAGCAAAGAGAATTTTAATATTTTCCAATAATATTTATCGAATTGGTCATTCACCATGTATTCAAATTCTCTTCAACTCAAGATTCAACTTGCAACATACATAAAGGGATATTAAAAATACACAAAGACCGAGAATTAAAAAAAAAAAAAAAAACCAGATTGATGGAGTCGTGAGGAAAAAGAATACAGTGTGTGTATATATATAGAGAGATGTGATTTGAATTAAGATTATCAATGGAAAAAGTAAATATTTTGGCCGGATAATTTGGGCTTGAAGATTAGTATTTTTTTTATTTTGTTTTGAAGGGAAGATTAAGTATATTGATCAATTTTAAAGTCTAATGAGATAAAATTCTAAAGTCAAACAATTTGAAATTCTCGTGTGCTTAAATTTAGGTAAGAATTAGTAGTTAAATAATTCCCTTAAATAAAACGTATATGAATTTGAATTCTAATTTTAATTTCAAATTCAAATTACAATACAATCATTTCCTTATTTTTTTTATTTTTTATTTATATAATACAATCCTTTTCTTAATTCCAAATTATACTACAATCCTTTCCTTAATTAACATGTTTTTAACTAATGAAATTCGATTGGAGTTTGATAAGAATTGGTATTCAAAAATATTCCTTTAAATTATATATGAAAAAAAGTTAACTATATAAAGGGTAAATTAATCATACCTTTAAATCTCTTTGAATGAAGTTTAATTCTGTAATCAATAAATTCAAATATTTGAATTTCTAGCTAACTTAGGATATGGTTTAATCAATTACATCCATTCCTTAATAAGCTTCCAAATTTTAAATTTAAATTTCAAATTCACTATATTTTAGTGCAAGCCAGCCGAATTTTTTATAAGTTTTTTTTTTTTTTTTTTTTTTTGTTGAAAGCATCAAAATATGCTGACCAATAGAATTGTAGAAATGTACCAAGTGGTATTATGAGTCATCATTATGAGGTGGCACAATGAGAGAGCTCTAAATGTTTCTGCTTTCTAATATTATATAGATAGATGTGCATGTATTTTGAAAGGCCCTATTTTAAGTATGCAAATATGAGTCACGTTCCCTTAATTAGACTAATTATATAAGGCCAGGTATATTCTGGGCATTATTTAGGATAAATAGGTGAGCAAGGGCCTTTAAGGAATTAAAAACTGCAACAGGACCTTATTGGAATGTCTTGCAGGCTAAGTTTTCTCGCTGGATAGCTAGCAGAAGGATCCAAAACCAAACCAAAGCGGTTTAGCAGAAGGAGCTGTACGGCTTGAAATGCCAAAAGGCATAGAAGTCCGTACAGACTCTTTTTGTCAAGGTCAGTCCTTAAAAAAAGACTATTGTCTACTCCCCCCGTCCCATCCGAAGTTAGATTCTTGGTCCCGACACGGGGATTAAGGAATAATAATCTTTTATTATAAAAAGTTGTTTGAAAAGTAGGTGTTGTGAGTATGAAGGAGGGAGAAAGTGGGTGGGGAGTAATAAATGAAAAGTTGTTGTGAGTATGACAAGTGGGTCCTACTAATAAAAAAGTAATAAAAGATTTCCATTTTGGGATGTCCTATTTTGAGTGGGACACCCAAAATGGCAAAACGTCCTATTTCGGGTGGAACGGAGGGAGTATTCATTTCAACAACAACACCAGATCTAAGGCAAATCTCTGCCAGATTTCAGACCCAGAAGATATGATTAACCAAAGATTGTTAAACCCTCCTTCTCATCCTCTTTAAGCTTGTCTCCTATATCTTGATCATACAATCAATTGTCTATATATCGTTGTTGAGATTATCGCCTTGTTCTTGAATCTTTGTCATTATTGTTTGTTTAGTCTTATCATTTGAAATGTGATCATCTCATATATTGTGATTTGGCCCCAAACCACCTAATTAATCCCAAGGGGTCATCCTACACTTCAAAGGGTATTTGAAGGATGAACCAACAGGAGATATGGATTTGTTATTATAAAGTCTTTTCTTTCAAATGTATATTTAAATTTCCATATTCATTTTAAATGCTTTCAAACCTCTCTTTCTTTTGTTGAATATTTCATTCTCCCATGATTGCTAAATCCATGGCAATGCCCTAGTCATGGCTATGTATAGATTTGGGCATAGGATGATTATCCTTGTTTTTTTTCCTTTCCCTTTTCTCCCTTTTTATGTCTAGTTTCTTTACGCTCTGATTCTGCAGAATTTCAAGTTTTGTTTGAGTCTGGGCAGATTCAAGTTAAGAATTTGAGAAAACAACTACCAAACAGAATGAGCCGTACGACTCTTTTGCTCCCTGTGAGTAAAGCCCGTACAGTTTCTTCTGTTGTCATGGCATAATGTTTATTTTTTATGTTCATTGTTTCTGTTTCAATCTAATCCTGCCTAAAAAAAATAAAATTAAAGAGGTAGGAAGATTCATAGATATGATTTTCATAATTTACCCGGGACACACGACCGATGTTTGTGGAACCGTAAAGCACATATTCAAGAATTGATTGTACAAGGGAAACTTGAGCTCCCCCATGGTCGCAACACGGCTAATAACCTTCTTCCCACAAACACATGGGTAAATATAATCGAGTTTGACCATTCTAGCATTAACATGCTACAACCTTCTGTTAAAATATCAATGTGAGAGTGAGTGAATACAAGTTGAGTTAATTTGTAGAGAAAACTAATTAGCAGAACACATATTCATTAGAAAACTGCATAACATGATTACACATGATTGGCTTTCATAAAACTACTTTGTATTTTACCCGCTATATAATTCCAAAATACAACCAAATAAATCTACTTTATGTTCATAAGATAGACAATCTAGAGATGATACAATAACAAATATGGGAAACAGCATTCTATTAAAAATGATTAGTCAAAATATATTATAAAACAGACACCTACGGCAGAAATTTCATCCAATCTTTTTATTTCAACTTTAAGTTTGTATCAACATATATACAGATTCGATGAGAAGGAATTGACAGTGACCAACAAATTTCTCAAGGCTCATTTTCCACTTCCGGTGATTCATCACTTTCTATTACATTATCGTACATTGACGGCTGATCAACTTCTATGCGCAACATTTTCGATATAATGAAAGCCAATTTTAGCTTGATTAGTAAATAGATATGATGTTATAATTTTTGGTAGTGCAGGTTAACTAGTGCTAGTTTAGGTTGCACAAGTAAATAGAATTCCCTCGTCTCCTCACAGATGCCCACGGCATTTTTACATTCTGTCCAAAGAAGTCTTGATCCAACTGCAGAATCTGATACTTGCGCAGCGGCTTCCATGACATTCAGATGCAAAACAGATGCCCGCGGCATGAAGGATAGAACGAACTATTTCCTTCATGATTGAAATGGACATGGATGTCTTTACTAGAATTATGCACAGAAATCCTGCATAAGATTTAGAACTCCCTTGACTGATTTAGAAAAATGACGAGAGACGCAGTACATACCTGAAATATGTGAGCAAGTGCAGTTTGAAACTTATCCAAAGGAAGTCAACAAGACAAGGAAAGATAGGTTGAAGCCTGAAACCATAAAATATGATTTCCTCGATAAATATCACATCAAACGAATGAAATATTTTTAAGTGTGCACGCATGTGTCAAAGGTAAAAAGAGACGAGAGTTGTGCAAACATTTCTCAATCACTTTTATACAGTACGCATATTTTCATGTTATCAGAATACTGAAGACTTAAACCACAATAAAAATTATAAATGACAGCAGGAGATGGTTCAAAGGGTAAATATAAAGTCACAAGTTTTTTCAAAAAAATTGGCTTACAAATGAGGTGTCGTCACTTTTATTGTTGCTTTTAATTAGAGTGTGCCAGGTCCACAACCAATGCACCCAATAAAATATCGCCACCTCATTTTGTATCCATCATTTCAAAAATTTCTTTTGTGGCCCTAGCATTGCCCTGTGGTCTTTTGAAGTCATCACTCCTGGCCCTTATAATCCCTCCACAGATCCTTTCTTCTCCAATCATTTGATCCATCTGTACTATACTCCCCCTCCTTGGTTCATCTCTCATCCTGTTGACTTCTGTATTCCATCCATTCTCCCTCATGGTCTTTCATTTGAACACCTTGAGTTTCCCCAAGAAATTCTTAACTCAACTATCTCCAGTCAGTATAGGACCTACTCAAAAGCCCAACTAAAAATGACTGCTAGAGAGCTTGCTGGGAGAATCTTTTTCGTGCATAATGAGTGGAAAATATTCAGACTGTCTCTAAATCAATTCTATATCCATGAGACTAGTCTTGTTCCCTCAGCCTTAATGGAGGCAAAATGGTTCAATGGGAAAAGTTCTTCTCCCAGTGGTTGTCTCCCAATCTCCATGAAGCCCTCCATATGCAATCTGGAGTTGTTCTGACCAAATGCATTGAACTCATCAAGTTCATCTATTGGAAGTTGGTTTCTGAGAATTTTTTTGGTTTCTATGCTATCAAATGACTTTTTGGAGGAATTCTTCCCAGCTCCACTATCTTCCCAAATGAACCATCACTGCAAGAGCCCTTCCATCAGTACTCATGTCCTCTTATTCCTGCTCCCATTTTCTCTGCAAATCCATCACCTTTTCCAGCTGCAACTCATGAAGACATCAATGCAGTTGGTAATTATGTCAAATCACAGATGAAGGGACTCAGACATGACTTGACAAAATTGGTTCAAGAAACACTTGTTGGTAGGATAGTTGACCAAACTGAGGCCATATCTCAACCAAGAAACTTCAGGGAGTTCTCTCAGATTCAATAAATCTTCACCCAATATCAACCATCATCAAGAGGACTATCTTCCACAAGACAACTCCAACTTGGTCCTGCCCCTACAGTATCAATAAATCTGGGAAAGAAGGAGCCATTGCTAAAGAAGAGCCAACTTATCAACTGTGGCATTCAGTATTATGATATGATGAATCTCACTTGGAACAACAAACAGTACTACTTCAGGTTCAACAAGAAACAACTCCAGCTACTGAATCTTGAAAGAGAAAGACATTTGACTAAAGTAGAGCTCGGAGAAGCACAACCTGATCCAGACTACCAAAGTGAAGATACTATTGAAGCCTTATTTCACTAAGTCTTTTATCTCAAACTTTTTGTTGTTCTTGAACAATTTTATTTTATGTTTTGTTGGGATGTAAACTTAACCTTTGCATCTCTCTTTGTGATCCAACTTTGTTCTGTTTCAATTATAGATTGATTCTTCTATACAGATTATGCTCTACTTCTTTTCTTAATTATTTCCCAAAAAGGGAGAAATTGTTAGAACCCTATTTTCTTAACTAAGAGTTTTAACAAATAATTAAGAACTTAATATGGATTATCATAAAGTATACTGGAAAAACATCAAGTCATCTCAGGTCCACTATCTTCACATGTCGAGATAACAGACCTTCAAAGATAGCAGACCTTACACCTTGCCAACTCAGCTCCCAGTCATAGTCAATCCTGACATAACACTGTTCACAAACTTTATTCCAGTAAAAAATTAATGACTGACATGTGCATTTCCAAGATGTTCAAGACCGTTGGAACTCAAACGGATATATACTGAAGACCTATATAAGGAGCTCTGCATGACTGAAGAACCACCACTTTCCATTGCCATTCTCAAACAACATTGATTAAAGCTTTTAAGCAACTCAATTGTAAAGCACTCTTGAAATTTATAAACCTGTGCTAAAATAGATAAGCAAAAATAGATCTCACATTTGTGAACCTTTTTCTTTTCTTTTTCTGTGCTTTGCAACAAGTACAAAGCTTAGTTAGTGAGGCTAATTAGGCTGAAAAATTCAGAGGGAATTTTCTTGCAATTTATTGTAATTTCTTGACGAAGTATTATAGTGGATTGCTTCTTCACTGTTGAGGACAGTGAAGCGTGGATGTAGAAGAGTTGCAACACTCTGAACCACGTTACATCGTTGTATTTGTGTCTCATTTAATCACTTATTCACACACTTATCACTTTTCATTTACTCATTTATTTCTTCTATTTACTTTATTATTATTCCGCTGCATAAACTCAACATACATATACTGCACCTCAAGATAGTCGACCTACTCTGCCAAGATAGACAACCTCTTGTGAATTAACTTTTTACCTGTTTAAGTGCACAAGTATAACAGGTTCTTTCACCCTGGTTCAAAACTATACATGACATTCAAAACTATACATGACAACAAGATATTGACGAGAATGATATTAGGGGAATTTCAGAGGGACCTTGAATATGTTTCAGGACCTATTGTGAGTTGTATATACATTTATTTATCCCTTTAATTGTATATTTAGAGCATCGACAACAAGAAAATTTTAAAAGCTTTTTTTCTTTCAACTAAAAAAGATAATTTTGTCCTCACAACCCGCAAAATAATCCAACTTTGGGATTCCACAATCCTCAAGAGATTTGGTTTGAGAGCGAGCACACAAGAGTTAAGTGGACTCTTTAAAAGAGGTGGCTTCCTCCTGTATGCTTTGATTTTATGAACACAGGCGGTTGGGCGAGGGTTCCTATATGAAGGCATAGATTTTGGGTAAGTAGCAATAAGTATGGACGCCCAAATGGAAATAAGTAGCGATAAGTATGGGATGGAGGGAGTACTCTTTAACGACAGAAATGAGTAACGTACTTTTGCATTAGTTATCAAATAATGCAACGAACTTGTTTTTGTACTTATGACGTCAAAAAGTTAACGTGGATGCTGAAGTGGCAATGCCACATCAGCACCATGTTATCACCAAGTCATTACTGATAATTAATTTTAATGATGTGGTGCTGACATGTCAATGACTTGGCACAGCAACTCCATTAATTTTTTCGCACCTTAAGTACAAAAATAAATTTCTTGCATTGATAACGAATGTAAAAGTACATTATCTTTATCTGTCGTTAACGAGTATGTTGCATTATTTGATACAAATTCAAAAGTACGTTGCGTATTTTAGTCGATTAATGGCCAAAACATAAGAAAAGAAGGATAAGGGTTTTACTTATCTAATAATGCATCCAACTAAAAAATTGTTATCCTACTATCCTATTTATATGTCCCAAGAGATTAGTCCTATTTGTAAATAATGTAACTATTTATTAAACTTTCAATAAGGTACAAGAAATAACAAGCTAGAGAGGCTGCTGCCCGCAACTAACACATGACAAGGAAAGGAGAAGCGACATCATCAGGGCCGATAGGGAGAGTTGATAGTTGGGGAGATGGTTGGTAATAATTGACGTAGCGGAAGATGGGATAGAGATTAACTACTGTACTTCGCTCGAGAAATTCAGTAATTAATTGACAATTTTCGCTCGAGAAAATTGAAAGAGACACGCTCAATATCAAAATTTTATTAATAATCAACTATTTTTCGGAATTAAACATACCCTAATTATATAGAGTTCCTAGGACTTGGAAAACAAGTCAAAACATTCTAAAAATACTCCTAATCAATATGGCAACCTAATAGACTCCTAAAATATCAAACTAAAGCCTAAATCTACTTTAAAACATAAAATTATTACCTATCTAAATAAAAATCCGAAAATTACAATTAAATAGCACATAATTAAAATAAAAACCTAAATCTATCCCTATTATGTTGAACTCCATCAATAATGGAGAACTGATGGCAGAACTTAAGAGGAGGCAAGGGTCGAAGGATAGAGTGACTCAGAACGAATGAGCAAGAGAGAGAGAGACAATGTAGAAATTGGCCACATAAGAAACTAATGAAAGTGATAGCTAGGGAAGATTCTAGATCAGGGTAGAAGGAGGGTGCGCTGAGGGGGAGAAGGGAGGGTTTACTCCTTTAGACTTTCACCCTTATTTTTTCATGGAAGCGTCATGTGTATGCCACTTGAGAAGTAAATGTGCCAACTCAAAATTGATGAAATCATATGTTCCACATAAGTGGACTTAACGGCTAAATCCACCAAACTTGGATGCATGGAAGGATGGCATTGAATATTAAATAGGTAAGTGAGTGGCTAAAATGAAAAAAAAAAAAAAAAAAAAAAAAAAAAAAACTTAAAAAATGAGTCGGTGACCAATACATTAAAGGGTCTATACCTCAGTGCCCTTTTTGGTATTCAACTCCCACTATGCCAAATAATAGGTGACGGCGCTTGTCAAGATATTATGCTTTTCACGCAAGAGCTAAGGACATTGCTTGCACTATCTAAATAAGGTGATTATGATAAATGATATATACCCTCAAGGTAGTCGATAATGAATGATCACACCACTCTAAATTAGAAATACATAAAGAAACAAAATAATTAGTGAGAGAACAATATTGGCTTATTGGGTGAATGTTTCTTTTCCTATGTTTTTCATATGTTTCGGTTAATTAAATCGTTTGGTTATCATTTATGAAAACAGCTCTCACTAGATCGTTTAACATTCACTCCCATGTGTCTATCTCTAAATTCTCTTGTTAGGCTTCTAAATCAGTTGTTACGCGAAATGTTCCTTCAATTGAGTTCATTTTTCAGCATTGTCCTTTCTGATTTAGGTTCAAGACATATTGACATGTAATACGTCAAAGTCTCTACTATATATATATTTTTTTTGAATTCTACCTCAGATATTATTATTTAACTCTAGTTGTGCATCAAGCCTTGCTTCAATTAATGGAATAAGAATCACAATAGAAACTCTATGTCATAAATGTTTTGCCTTAATATGGAACAATCTACAATTTCAAAGGAGAAAAAAAGACACAAACAATAGCATATGTCAAACATTTAGCAAGAGATATACTAAAATTAAGTAGTGAACCAAACATCATGAAACTTTTGCTTGAACATAGAACACTTAGCAATTATATTCAAATAGATTTCTTGGTTTTCTTTTGTAGCATGAGTAGCAGAGAAGCATGTATAGGGAGAGATACAAATTTTTGTTCTGAAGTTGAATTTGAGAATATGAAACCTTACCAAACACCGCCTAAATAGATGCAAGTTGGTCGTTGATCTGATTCACATTTGGGATTTTTCTGAGTGACTGCAGCATCCTGTTCATAATTGGTTACACAACAAAATAAAATTTTGAAAAATAAATTCTTACTACGAATTATCACTTTATGCTTTAAAATGCACCAGAACATCTTCAATATGAGACATCTTGTAAAGGATACCGAAAGAGTTTAAACATGCTCAATATATCACATACTGAAGAAAGCTAATGATCGTTGGAACCTTGAAGGGATTGACTTGAATCCGTATGTGTTTTACACTAAACTAGGTACAGTCCAATTTTGATTATGTAAATAAATATTATAAAGAAAGACCTATTTTTCGGCTATCAGACCGGAAATAGATACAAGGATGGAGATTTTCAGCAAAATAATAATAAAAGATCATCTACTATCAGCTCAAACCAAGATTGCATAGAGAGATTTCAGTCATATTAGGTCATAAATGTTTTTCAAATTAGGATGTATAGATATTGTAGCAAAAGTAAAAGTACCAATTTAGAAATGAATCAGCGAAAAATATATAGCCAAAATAAAAGGTAATAGCTGGTTGAACACAGCTTTCATAATAAATGGCTGCAAACCAGAAATGAAAGAAAATTTCATCAAGTGTCTGCTAAAATTCTTCGAGCCAATATTAGACAACATATGCAAACTTATTCAATGTAAAATTAGCATATGAATCATGAATTACTGCTAGTGAATCAATCAACTTTACTAACCAATTAGTTATTCAAGTCGTAAATCCTTTTCAAATTTGCATGTAGATCAATAAACTATTAGTCAGCAAAATAATCTGATCCAAGCAAACAACTGAAACATGGGTATCTAATGAAACTATCAAAGAATTAAATTTTATTAAATAATCTCTCTGTCCCAGAAAAATAATCTCATTTTGACTTTTTATGGTCAACAAAAAGAAATTTTGACCAAACATTGGTGTCAATTTAATGATCACAATGAAATTTAAAAAATTGTTATTGATAAATCACTTATTGATTTATCAATTACAAATTTTAGAATTTCACTAGAATGATTAGATCGTCACCAATGGTTGGTCAAAGTTCATTCTTGTTGACAATAAAAAGTCAAAATGAGACTATCTTTCTGGGACAGAGGGAGTATATACTCTAATACCCGTCATAGATCCTTTTCAAATTTGCATGTAGATCAATAAATGAGTTTGTGAGCAAGGGAAGAAAACACAATCAATACAATAGATTTCTAAAACTTTAACAAAAATCAATGAACACAAACTAAAGATCTGAACAAATATTTTATTAGAATAGGGAAATGAACCTGAAATCTTTTGATTTCGGCGGCTGGACAACCACAACCAGGGGATTGCTCCTCCATCTGCAAATATTCCACATGATAAAATCCACAAATTTGATAAATAAATGGCAGGAAAAAAAAAAACATAAACGTACTAAACAGCCACAAACCTTAAACAGAGACTCACCAAATTGCGAAATCGATAGGAATGTTAAAAAGAGGAAGAAAGTGACAGAGAAAGGGGGAAGAGAGAGAGAGAGAGAGAGAGATGATTAAATCGAGGATAGAGAGACACAATAAGAGAAAGCGATGTTTATATACTGCTAGGGTTAGACAGTAAAAGGGTGGACTGAAAACCCTAGTTTGTCAACCTTTGGGGCTACCCAATTCATAAGAGGCCCAATCAAGTCAAATAAAATTTGGGGCCATGAAATATGGTAACATATGGGCTATACAGTAGCTGCCAATTCAAGTTTTCTTTTTATAAGGAAAGTAAAAATAAAAGTACCTTTTTACTTTAATAAAATCATAATATTTCCATGAATAAATCGTACAGATAATTTCTTTAAATTTACATTTTTTTCTGTTGGAACAATTTTCATAACCCCTGAATGCCACGCTCATTTTCAGAATAAGATTGAGGAAAAGATGAAGCGGAAGCGATTAAGAACAATTACCTGTTGAACCCATATGAAGTTGTAGGAAGAAAAAGAAGAAGAAGAAAAAAGAATTAAGGGGACGGAGTTCTTCTAAATGATGAGTGCCTTTTCTCTCTAATGTCTCTAGCAATATGAAGATTATTTGGGAGAGAAAAATAATGAATGGAGTGATTTCTAGGGTTGATGGAGAACCCTTTATATATGAAACCAATAGGCACCTCATTTAGGGACTACACCCTTTCAACCTTTAGTGATGTTAAATTACCAATTTGCCCATCAAAATAGGTAATATTACATCCAGGAATTCTACACAATATTTACTATTAATTTACTACACTTTATATTAACATTATAATCATGATTTTATAAATGGAAGGTCCAAATAACTTGTTTTGCAAGCCATGTTCTAACAATCTCCCACTTGGGTTGCAAAATAAAGTTCTCCCTTTAAAACATAAATATAACACGAATGACAACCCTTATGTGCGCACTTTATTGTCATTCATAACAATCTCGTCCATTAGCCATATAAGTATAAGGACTAAAGGGGCAGTCGTTGTAATTGATTCGCAACTAAACCCACAATAATCACATATACAAATCTAACTAAATGACATAGATCAAAAGTGTAGATGTGTAGCATGGAATCATAATGAATATATACATATTCTTCCAACTAGTCCAACTTAACCAAATGAGATCAAAACTTTAAATAATAGAACTTATTAATGAATCACAACATAAACTCCCACTAAATTAATTGTTATCAAAATTGTTACACCCATATGAGCAACATGCTCGTGAAACACTAAAGATGATAACGATTTAGAAAACGGATCCGATAATTATGGAGTTTGTTCCAATAAGTTGTGTTTTTATTTGTTCCTTTTTGTACTCTTTCTTTACAACAAGATACTTAATGTCTAAATACTTAGACTTTGACAAACTCTTGTTAGAGTACTAAACTACTACCTGATTGTCATAATATATCTTAACGGTCTTTCGACACTATTGGACAAATTGTAGTCCTTTATGCAGCCATATAATTTTAACAAATATCGGAATACCAAATGATCTCAAGATTATCCGATTTAAATAGGCATGTAGTTCTTAGTGTTTTGAAAAATTGCATCACTCTTTTGACTGCAAGCTAATGTTCTTTTCCGGATTGCTTTAGTATCTACCAAGCATCCCAACAGAAAATGCAAGATTTACGCATATATATTAAGCTTTCTTACTGTTGATGCAAAGAGAGATATTTTCTATATACTTGGATTCATAATTAACTTTAGGACACTGTTTGAGACTAAGCATGTCTCCTTTAAAATTAGGGGTGTCAAGTGGTTTATAGTTTTGCATGTTATACCTTTTGTAATACCTTTTCTATATAGGCCTTTTGTGATAATCCCAAAATACTCCGTGAATACTCACAGTGAACTTGGATTCCTAATACAAAAAGATGCCTCACCAAGAATTTTCATTCCAAAGAAATTTCTTAGTTTCCTTATTAAGGTTTAAAACATTACTAGCAAGCAAATATTACCCACATATAAGACCAAAATTATAATTTTTACTCCCACTGAACTTATGGTATACACAATATTTATCAAGATTCATTTCAAACCAAATGAAAGAATAACTCGATTAAATTCTAAATACCATTAATGAGAAGTTTGCTTAAGTCATAAATGAATTTCTCCATATAGATAATTTGCTTAATATCTCCATTAAGAAAAGTTCTCTTTAATATTGATGAGGCTTAAGACACAAATTGCTACTAGTGCCATAATGGTTCTAAATGAGTTTTTTTTTAGAAGATACCGGGAAATGTTTCTTTCTTGATAATTAATGCCTTTCTTATGAGTTGAAAAAATCTTTAGCAACTAGATGAGTCTTATATCTTTCAACATTACTTTTGCGAATCCTTTTAGGTCTTAGAGACCCATTTATAGGTTTCACATCTTTAGGTAATGTAAAAAGATCTCAAAATTTGTTATCTTTCAAAGATTTCAACTCTTTATATATGGTATTAATCTACTTATGAGAATTAGGACTATTAATGGTTTTATGGTAGATAAATGGCTCATCTCCCACTAAACCTATGTGTCCTTAATTTCTCAGTAAGATACATCTCATAATTATCCGGTATTGCAATCCTTCTTACTCTATTGTATCTCTTTAAGGGCACCGGTTCTTACTAATTCTGAGGTTGTTGAATTTCCTTCTTATGATCATCATTTTCAAGTTGTTTAATATTTATAAGGAAACCATATTTATTTTGAATTGTATGTTCTTCTTGAATATCAAGTACAAAATTTGAAATTCAATTGGAACTTATGGAAGAGGTGAAGAAATGGATGCCTCTTCTTTTCCAAATTCAAAATATTACACCTAATCTCCCACTAAATTCAACATCCTCAAAGAACCTAGCTTTTCTCGTTTTAAAATGTTCAAATTTTTGGGTTGTAAAATTTATATATCCCTAGATCTCTCGGCTTACCTCATGAATAACTACTAACAATCTTATGTCTAACTTGCCCTTAGTAGACTTATAAGGTCTACCCTTATGTTAGACAACCCCATAAATGAAGATGATTTAAGGACGTGTTCCTTATTCATCCCAAAATCATAAAGGGTTTTTATTAGTAGCTTAGGGGGAGCTTTAATGAGAATAAGGGCTGCGGTTTTAATGTATCGCCCATAATGAGTGAGGTAGAAGAAGCACAAAACATGCTTATTACCATTTCCTTAAGGATTTTATCATGTCTCTTGTGTACATCATTCATGCTAAGCGTACCCGGCTTAATGTAGATGGAGACAATCCCACACTCTTCAAAATAGCGAGTAAAAAGGACCTAGACATTGTTCCCTTTAACAATCATTCCAACCATGGTATACTCTATCATGATTGGACCTAATGTTCTTAATAGTCTTTCAAAGTTGATTTTCAACTTTGACCTCATAAGACTTGAAAATGTCCATAACTTGAGTCTTTGCATGAAGTAATAAATGCATCCATATTGAGAGTAGTCATTTATAAATGTAATAACTATTGTTGACCTTTCCACGAAGGAATAATGAATGGCCCACAACATTCATATGTATTAGTTTTAAAGACACTTGATACTCTCGAGAATACTATTCTTTTAATGTTTGTAAATTTCCTTTAAGGCATTTAATGCAAAAGTATTTTCCAAAATATAAAGTTTGTTTAAGATTTTCTTTAACATAAGCTTATCAATTTTCCTCTTGGAAATGTGACCCAAATGCCTATGCCTTAATGAAAAATAAAATAAAATTTACTTGATAACTTTTGCTTTCTAGTTTTGGTTTCATTATTAAGGGACACATTTATTGTTTGAATAATGTCAAGTGAAGAAAGAATACTTGACAAAGTACTAGTGCCAACAACCTTTGAAATTAAAATAGAGATCACACTTATTATTAAAGAACAAGAGTGGCCTTCCTTGTCCAATATTGTGATAAATATCATAATTCCATTTAAATGATGGTACAATAAATATATTGTTTAATACAAAATAATACTTAGTACTTAACAATAATTTAAATGATCCTTATGCCTATAACTCTAACCGGATTCCTAGTTTCCATATAGATAAATTTCTTCATCTTTACTAGGTCTTCGGTAATTTAGGCAATCCAACTTGAACATCCTTATGTGATTATAATTATTTTTAACTTATTCCATGAGAAAATGTAGATGCTAAATGAGTACCTTTAGTTCTAAATTATTTTTAACTTATTTTCTTCTTGTGTCATAAGTGAAAGTAATTCATTAATATTTCACTTGTCCTTTTGACATTGATAGGTCACTTCAAAGCAACCAAATCAAGGAAGAAAGATTAAAACTAAATGCACAAGAATATCATCTGATATCGTTAACTTAAGTGCCTTTTCGTTTCGTCAATAGATGAACTATTTCTAAAATGTACTCCCTTAAATTCCCGGTACCCTTTATACCTTATGGAAACAATTTTCCTTAGGGGTATCAAGGAATGTTTGTAGCATCAATATCCTCGGAGACACCGTCCAAAAGGTCTCCGGGACAATATTCTTTATGATCATTAGGCTTACGCAGTTAGAGCGTGTCACTTCTCAGCACTCAAGCAATAAGAAGAGAAATGGATCCCTTAATGCGAGTTCTATATAGCCCAAGATTATAATTATTTGTTTTCCAAGTTTTATAATTAGTCCCACATTGCAACGGTACTCATAGCAGTAATTACAGATGAAGCAATAAACAAATTTGTAGGAATTTTGAGAACAAGAATGAATACAAAACATAAATAAGAAACTACACAATAAATAATGATTAATTATATCAATGAAATCCATCAACAAGACAATCAACATGACATCAAAACTAATCTTTGGATTGCGAGTTGACTCATAAATGATTGCCTTAGGCAACAAGTAATTTGAACTTATATTTTAATAAATACTTAATCTTCCTTTGGGCCGACATAAGTACCTAAGAAAATAACCTAATGTTTATTTTACTTGTTACCACATGAATGCCCAAGTTTAGTCAAATGTCAAGATCTTCTTTGGAAAATTCAAGCCATTCACATATCAACTTAAACATCCAACACTTTACAATTTTAGGGTTTAAATAACGTAAATCACTTAGGCGACAATATTATTTAAACAATGAATAAAATTGTCAAAGCATATAATTAATCAAGGCATTAGGGTTTGAAAAAATGTATGTTTTGTTCAAAAGAGGAACAAAATTGTGCAACATCTTTGAAAAAGGAAAAACCTGTGAATATTGTACATGCGCGACCGGGCAACTTATAATACCCGACCGGGCAGAACATAAGACCCGATCGGGCAGAACATAAGACCCGATCGGGCAGAACATAAGACCCGACCGGGCTAAAGCCACCGTTTCATGCATGCTTTGCTGCACTTTTCCAAATTTTATCCCAAAAAATGATGAACAACAAGTAGATCCACATGGTATGTTCTTTACAACATAAAACCATGTTATTTAGGGATAATCTTGCTTTAAAACAATGGAATCAAGTATGTAGATCCACATGGTATGCACTAGACATAAAACCATGTTATGAAGGGATAGTCACACTTGAACCATTGTGTTCATTCAACAAAACTTTTCAAACCATTTTCTTAAATTCAGATGATTATTATCAGTACTCTATGAATGAATTAGAGTCCCTAATCAACATCAAAACTTGATGATTCAACAGGAAAAATGAATCGAATAAAGCATAAAAGCTTTCCCGAAAAGAACTCAAACTTAAACCAAAATATGAGCGGGCTCTAATACCAATTGTTGGAACAATTTTCATAACCCCTGAATGCCACGCTCATTTTCAGAATAAGATTGAGGAAAATATGAAGCGGAAGCGATTAAGAACAATTACATGTTGAACCCATATGAAGTTGTAGGGAGAAAAAGAAGAAGAAGAAAAAAGAATTAAGGGGACGGAGTTCTTCTAAATGATGAGTGCCTTTTCTCTCTAATGTCTCTAGCAATTTGAAGATTATTTGGGAGAGAAAAATAATGAATGGAGTGATTTCTAGGGTTGATGGAGAACCCTTTATATATGAAACCAATAGGCACCTCATTTAGGGACTACACCCTTTCAACCTTTAGTGATGTTAAATTACCAATTTGCCCATCAAAATAGGTAATATTACATCCAGGAATTCTACACAATATTTACTATTATTTACTACACTTTATATTAACATTATAATCATGATTTTATAAATGGAAGGTCCAAATAACTTGTTTTGCAAGCCATGTTCTAACATTTTCCTGTAGTGCCGGTTTGCTCTCACAGTTAATTTCGTACTTGATAGCGAATTTTATTGGTCCATATTTAATGTATGTTTGCAAACATGTGTTTTACTCTCTCTCTCTCTCTCTCTCTCTCTCTCTCTCTCTCTCTTCTCTCTTAAGCATATGAATCAAATTTTATGTTGAATTGTTTTTGTTAAAGAAGTTTCTTTAGTTACATGAGCTATATATAGTTGTGTTAGAAAAAAAAAATTCTTTCCGCAGAAAAAAAGGTTTCGTTCCGCATAAAATCCACCTAAACTTAACCCAAAAATTCATGTACACGTATTACAATTTACTATTGAGAGTGTATTTTGTGCTACGCCAAATTTGTTAGATGTAGAAATCGACTAAGAAAATGTGTATATAGTAGCATTTTTTAGAATATTTATAATTGTCCAAAAATAGTGTGTTCAAGTGAATTATCAGCTTCCTCAATTTACAACATTTTAATATTCTCTGATGCTCTTACCCTACATCCAAACTGCGATCGGAAATCATCTTTGTCAGTTTGGAAGCTTGCATTTGTGCGACTGAATTCACTCAAAAAGTTATTTGTATATTAATTACCAATAGAAAGTAAGTATGTTGGTAATTACTAATGATTTATTCCATCAGAAGACGGGCATGGAATTTATTAAAACTTCTTGATGGATTTTGTGTCGGTAATGGAATTTTATTAAGAAAAGCTTAAGCAATTTTTTGGCATTTAAATGTTGGAAAAATATCAATATGTAAGTTTCCATTGTATAAAAACATAAACCGGACCCCTCACCTCCTCATTACTGACAATATCTCTCTCTTCCTCGCTCTAAAGAGAAAACTGTTAGTAAATCACCCAAAAGATGACATAAAATAATGAACGAAAATCGACAAAATAAAACACAGAAATTACGTGGTTCACCAACAACCTATTGGCTACGTCCACGGGTAAAAGGAGACACGTATTATTAATATGGTGGAGAAACAATTACAGAAGATGATCACACTAATCTACTTTGCACGAATTTTATAACAAAATTCTTGACCGTGCAAACCCTAGATCTAGAATTATTGATCCCTCTTATTTTTCATGAGCAATTGAACTACTGAATTAAATTAGGACGGAAGGAGTATAAATTATGTATCCTAAATTCCATTGTTAATTCGTATATGGACGGTGACCAAACCTAGTTGAACTCAAATTTTAATACTTGGTGACACACACACCAAACATGAGTATATCTAAACATGTCTTCCTTAGTCCAAGTTAGCTCAACGTCCCAATAGCCATTTAACCATGTTGGTTCATTTAACAAAATCTGGCGTGCACTTGTGGCTAATCCTACAACATCCGCGTACAACCAGATTTTATGGCCCAAGCTTGTGGCCACAGCTCAAATACTTTCGTCTCGAATTTATGACAATTTGTTAATTTCATCCATTAAATTAAACGTTCCTAATTTCAAAGGCATTAAACTTAACAATCTCCACCTTGACTTTGAATCTTCCTTAATAATTCAGATGTATGAAACACTGACATAGACCCCACCTTAAGCGACATCCATCGTACCAGAACATATTTCTCCACATTTGCCTCAGTTTGTCTTTAGTCAAAGACACTAGATTTGTCTTTCGGACAATCACAGATTTCGCTTCTCAGAAGTATCTTCAAGACACTCAAAATTTGCCCCACCAGACAAACAACTTTGTCCTCTAGACAATCATATATTTTGCATGCATGTATCCCATTGGACACCCAGACAACTATGGGCATTCAGAATCGCCCCAACAGGCACGTAACAGTCATTCAAATGTGGCCCATCCAGTCGACATTGGATCTTTCCAACCATGATAGATACGACTGGTGTGTGTTGATCTTCTAACTGTGGCTTGCCCAGTTCACTTCCGCCTAGAGTAAATCGCTGCTCCACCTTCTTGTCAACACCCTCACCCATCTCAGAACCTTGGAGGATATACAAGGAACCTTTTTTGTCGCCCTTCAGAATCACATCTGAACCTTTGTAGACATCCAGAACTCCTCCTTCACCTTTGAAACTGTATCCCTTCTTATCCAACCGACTAAGCGATATCAAATTCTTTGCTACTTGTGGAACATGCCTGACCTTGTTCAATGTGAGAAATTTATCATCCGAAGTTCTCACCTTTATGGAGCCCATGCCAACTACCTCACAGACTGATCCATTAGCCATATATATACGGTCTCCATCATTCTGATCGTACGTTGTAAACTGCTCCTTGAGCGAACACATGTGATAAGAAGCACCCGAATCTAGAACCCATGCAACTTCCTTGCACGCTTCTTCTTTAGTCACTAGGGCATAATCACAATCCGTATCCAGATTGTCACTGCTTGCAGCCGCAGCAGTCAACTCAGATTTTCCTGCTGCTCTCTTTCTTCTTCTTCGTACAGTCAAATTTTCAGTGCCCCTTCTCCTTGCAATAACTACAGATATCCCCAGGTCTTGGACCCCGTCTAGAACCTTCGTTCTTTTTTCCATGCCCCCTGCTCCTTTCTGCAACCAAACCTGATGATTGATGATGGATGAGTTTTATACTCATCTATTGAGTATTTTCTAAGCTTAATCTTGGTGAAATCCTTGAGTATTTGTGTATTTAATAGGTGTTTTAGTGTTTCTTTAGGAAACAGGTGGGAAGCGCATAAAATAGACGAGATATGGCAAAATTTGGATCATCAGGGACTGAAGAGGAATTTCCAGAAAACTGAGGGCAGCTGTGCTGAATCTGAAGATACAAGGGACTAAACTGCAGTTGTTGAAAGATGATGGGCTGTTCTCGAATTAACGAAAGCTTGTGGACTAAACAGGAATTTGTTAAAAATCCATGGACTGTATTGGAATTTCGAATGTCAAAGTTAGAAGTCAGTGGTGGGACACGTATAGCAATTTAGGGCAGCTACTTTGTTAGATTTAAGATTTTTAATTCTTTTATTTTTCTACTCCTATTTCCTTGTGTAAATAGAATTCTTTAATTAGTTTTTAGGGTTAGAAAAGTATTATTGGGAGGCAAGACTGATTATTATTTTCTCTCTACAATCTTATATTTTTCTTCTTCATCAAAGATTATATTTCATCAATTTATGATGAACTAATTTTCTATTCAACGGATTGGAGGTAACAAGTATCAACTCTATGATTATTTGTGTTTAATTTTTATTAGATTAATTCATTGTTGGGTTTATCAAAGGTGATTTTATTCTTCCTAATTCATTTATGTTCAATAGTTCGAAATATTGTGCATGATTGATGTTTAGTGGATGTGATTAATTGCATGTGAGTGGGTTAATTGAATATAAGCCATCATGTTGGTAATTGAATCTTATTGAGTGGCTTGCACCCGATTTAGGATTCAAGTTCATATATTCTTGTGTTCTTAAGGGATTCTTTGTGCGTTGTTTGTGTAGACTTTTTGGAAAACATAACAACAAAAGAAATTACGATCTTAACTTTGCGGGTCAGATTGTTACATAAGTGACAAACACCCAACAATAATTAACATAACTAGGGAATTTGATCATAGGGAAGATACTTGTGAACCCAATTTGTAGGCTTTCTCTCATATCTATATTTGTTTCAATTGCTCTTTTATTTAATTGCTTTATTATTAGTTAATAAATCTCAAAATCAAATCTATTTATTTTACTGTTTTAAATTGCTATTTCTCCAATACAGTCCTTTGTGGTTCGATACCCTGCTTTGCATATACTACACGGTAACTTGTGCACTTGCAAGGGTAAATTTAAGATATCATGTTTTTGGCGCCGTTGTCGGGGACTTAATTTTGAGAAATAGTAGTTTATGCTTGGTCGCCGTTCATTAAAACCTACCTTGGTTCCTTTGAAAGGATAACATAGATAAACTGGAAGAGGGCATTCCCCTCGAAGAAGAACAAGAAACTGAATCTGAGACTTCTACCACCGAGGTAGAGGATCTAGAAGTTGAGATGGGGGAGAATGTGGAAAATCCCCAAGTCAAAACCATGCGAGAATACGCCCGTCCCAAGATTGATGGGGCTATTTCTTGCATTGCCTTGCCAGCGGTGGCAAGAAGGTATGAAATCAAGGATACATATTTTAACATGCTTCCTAGCTTTCACTGAATGGCTAAGGAAGATGCATTAAATTTTGTGAGAGATTATCTTAATATCAATAGAGTTCAGGATGTTTGTTCTATTTGTGATGTAAATTCACATGCTACTAATGCTTGTCCTTCTAGTGCACAGTTTCCTAAATTTCTTGAACAGGCTAATGTAGTAAATGGATATCAACCAAGGCCTCCGCAACATAACCCTTACTCCAATACATACAATCCAAGGTGGAGAGATCAACCCAATTTTTCATGGAGTAATCAGAAGCCTCTCCACCAAATTCCATCACAGCCACAGTCGTCCTTTCAATAGCCTAAGCAACCATGGGAAGAGGCTTTAGATAGAATGGCACTAGCACAAGAGAAAGCACAGAAACATAATCAAGCGGCCATAGGAAAGTTAGAGGCTCAAATAGGGCAACTCGCGGAGGCCTTGAGTGGACACAAATCATGTACTTTTCCAAGCCAACCGGAGCAATCTAAGGCCATCTCCGTAGTCCAAAATGGTAATGTAATATGGACATACCTACTGAGTACATAGATTGTGAGGAAGATGGTTTGGGAGACAAACCTAAAAAGAAATCTCCATCTCCCAAACTATATGTCCCTCCCGTCCCTTTTCCTGGTACACTTTTAAAGCATAAGATGGACAAACAATTTTTTGAAATATATGACATGTTCTCAAGAGTGAATATAAATCTTCCTTTACTAAATGTCATTAAAAGTATTCCATCTTATGCTAAATTTTTCAAAGATATAAACTCTAGAAAAAAAGGTACGGAAATGATGAAAAAGTGATTATATCTGAAAATGCTAGTGCCGTGTTTCAACAGAACCTTCCACCAAAACTAAAGGACCCTGGATGTTTTATCATCCAAATAAGTTTGTGGGATTCTAAAAATGTGAAGGCCATGTTGGACCTTGGTGCTAGCATTAATCTAATGCCTTATTCTGTATTTAAGAAAATGAAGCTAGGTGAATTGAAGCCTAGTACAATGTCCCTTCGATTGGCGGATCGTTCGATCAAACATCCTATGGGCATTGTAGAGGACATTTTAGTCCAAGTTGACAAAGTGATTGCACCAGTGGATTTTGTCGTTCTAGAGATGGAGAGGTATGTTGGTAGGACGGATGAAACACCTATTTTGCTTGGGCGTCCGTTCATGGCTACTACTAACATGGTGATTAATGTGAAAGACGGGACCCTCTCCATGAATGTGTTAGGAGAGAATGTCACGGTTCCCTTACTTGAATCCATGAAAGGACCGTCTCTATAAAGAGAGTCATGTTGTGTTGTGGAAGAGGTGGAGATCCCATCAAAGTTTTGGGATGAAGACTATATAGACAAATCAAAATCTCCTACATCACAATGTTTCTCTTGTTATGGTGTGAAAGTGGGTAGTACTCCGAAGAAAACGAAAGTCAAACGGAAAGGTCAAAAGCTCTCATGGGCTCCCTCGCACATGATAAAAAGAGGGGAATATGTGTGGCGTGCAGTGGGCATGAGCACCCGAGAATGCATGCGGTGGGAGAAAGGAAGAAATCCCAAGTTTGAAACTTGCCCCGGTTAAAATCGGGGCCATCGTCGGGCTAACGACGTTAAACAAATGCGCTTGTTTGGAGGCAACCCAACTAGGTAACTTTTTAATTGCTTTCTTTTATTTTTGTTTTGTCGGCCATCCACATTCTTAATCATATTTCTACACGGTTAATACTTGGAAGATATAACATGATTTAAGTTTGGGGGTGTAGTTAGTTTGTGTCTTGCGTCGTTCGAAAGAACCTCTCCGAGTTTGTCGGTTTATAGGAGTGTGTAAATAGTGTCACCCTCCAAAAATATTTTCATTTTATTTAGTTTTTTTTTTTTTATTTTCTTTCTTTTAATTTTTTTTAGTTTGTTTTAGTTTCTAACAATTAACATGTGGTTGCTAGTGTTGATGTTCGATTTATGATTAAAATAGGCCAAAATAACCGAAGATAGGACCCTTTCTCAGGACAAAGATGAGACAGGGGCAAAACTGAAAAATTGAAAGAAGCACTATGCGGTCGCTTTAAGCTGCCGCATAGCTAACAGAGATTTCGAAGTGCTGAGTGAAAGTATTGGGGCGAGCGCTTAAACATCAGAGAGTGGGATGAAATTTGCTGGGGAGGCATGCGGGCTCCTACGGTGTGCGCTTAAAGAAAAAAAAAGGAAATCATAAAAGAAAAATTGCAATCCCTAAATCCCTTTCTCTTCCCCCATGCCCCGTCTCTTCCTCCTTGTCATAATCGCCGGTCCCATTCAACTCTCCACATCGCAGACTACCATCACTCCAGCCATGCCGCCAACACCAGTTCCGTCACTCTGCTCAATCGCCGGTCATCGCCTCGCCTTCACTTTTACCGCACCAGATCCGGCTGACCTCTGTCTTTCCGTTCTCCCCTCTTCTCTGGTGAGTCTCCCTCCTCTCCACCAACTCTGGCTCTCTCAACATCGGTCAACACCCCATCGTCGGTCACCATCTGTCGTCTCAGGCCCTACTCTCTCTCCCCACAAATCCCTTGGTTTTCCTCTATTCCGACGAGCACACCACCATTAGCACTCCATCGCCGACCCCTACCCCTCTCTATTGAGAATAATGGTCAAGATATATAGTGCCACGGTTGAATCAAGTGCGCAATGTTGAAAGGCTAAGTTGGGTTATGAAGAAATAAAGCATGCAGTGAACAACTTTAGAGCACACACAAGTCTGTTATCAAATGAAGAATGGAACTAGTCTTGTTTATTTATAAAAGGTAACATTGTATTTTCATTCTTATTAGTTAGGACACTTGTCAAGCTGTTATTAGCCTTCATTGTAGTTTGTTATAACAGATTAGCAAGTTGGTTAGTGTTAGTTACAGTTTAGTTGTATATAATTAGCTCTCTTCGTAATTATTTTTTTTGGTTAGTTCAATACAAACAGAAATTTCCCAAATTCTCTCTCTTGTTCTTCAAGCTTTGCAATGGTGTTCATCTCAATTTCGACACTCTCTTCAAGTGCCGGTTAACACCCTTTGAGGTAAAAAATTCATCAGTTTTAGCAGTAGCATTGCATTCAAACTGAGGTAATTGTTTCAATCTCTCTCTCATGTGGTAAACTGAATTGCTTATTCTCTGTGAACTAAAAATCTGAATCAGTAATATGGTTACTTGCTTTAATCTGGGTGTTTAATTGGATAAGCTGATGGTTTTGTTAAACAGTAAAAAGACATGAAGTTCAAATTCTTGAGTAAAGTTGAAATTTACATATGAAATTGAAGATTTGAAGTTAATAGGCTCATGATAGCTGGGATTGCAACTGTGATTATTTTTCAAGTACTGAGTTGTTAATGGTATGCTTTGGTCCACAATGAAGACATTGTTCATATTAAGTTTGGGGGTGGGATTCTTTTAAGTTCTATACCACCTTGTTTGCCTGTTTTTCTGTGCTTTATTTAAAAAAAAAAAAAAACTTTTTGTGGTTAATTTTGTTCTTATTTTTGGGTCGGTTCGAACTACGGTGACCTGAGCCCTTTATTGTGGGTTCGTCTCACTTTAAAGGGAACGTAGGCAACTTCGGTGCGTTCAAATTCATTTACTTGCTTTTGAAAAAAAATAAAAATAAATATCTCCTGTAGTTTTTTTCTTTTTACTTTCGCCAATGAGAGTTGTTTTGCAAATAGGGATAAAAGCTTATGAATTTCTATACATGTGGAATTTAGTTAATATTTAACTTAGGTTCCATGATTAAGCTATAACTCCCGAGTGCACTATTCATATTATACCATATCTTTGGGTGTTAAAATTTTTGGTTATCTTTATCGAGTTATAGTACCTTTGCATTATCTTATGTGAGATTGTGTGATTAAAGGGTAGGCATTCGGGAAATTAGACTGTGAGTCTCCTTGAACTGAGTCCCAATTAAGTATAAAAATTCCTGAATAAAATGGTCTAAGTTAAGAAGAGTGGGTGAAATGGCAAAAGTGAAAGCATTGAATCAAATGCTCGCAAAATGCGATAAGGCCAAAAAGAAAAGGGATATGTGGTAATACGATAATTCCCAAATCCTTGGTGCCAATCCCCATTCCAAGAATAAATAAATATTCTTGTACCTACGAAGACCTAAAAGGCCAAAAATAAATACATAAATAAATATATACAAATAAATCCTTGGTGCCAATCCGTCTAGCTACCGAGAGAAGCCAGACGGATTAGGGTTCGTGGTTTGCGTGGCAGGAGGGTTAGGATTATAGTGGGAATTAGGGTTAGGTATGGTATGATGGCATGGGGATGTTGTTCAGAGAACATTGGACATTAGGAGAGGTAGTGCCTGGGGTTACGATACCATTGGCAGCGCGACCTTTGAAGGGTGCAAAGGGCCTAGAAGAGGAAGAGGAGTGGGCCAACCTAGGGGTAGGGAGTAGACCAGTACTAGGTGAGGGATTGCGGTTGTTGTTGTTGTTGCGGGTGGGGTTTCTAGCTGCAAAGTTGATGGACCAAGGGAAAGGAGAGGTTGATTTGGTTTTGAGTTTGAGAGATAATTCTTTGGTGCTGAGTTTATTATGCAACTCATCGAAGGGGATAATATTTTCTCAGTTCTGAACGACAGAGATAACAGAGTCATAATTAGGATCATTGAGTTGATCAAGGATGCGATCAATTATGTCGCCGACTTCAAGAGGTCGTGGTAGCGAAGCAAGTTGATAGGAAGAACATGCTTTAATCTCTTGCATGTATTCGGAAATAGAGCGAATGCCCATAGTAATATTGCGAATGTGGTCCTTAATTTGTTTGAGATGGACTTTAGAGGGGTTGGCGTATGTCTTGACTAGAGTTTTCCAAGCCTCGTGGGTTGTGGGGAATACGGAGATGAGAGTAACATGAGGGGAAAATAGTGTCCCATTAAAAAAGCCCAAGATAAGCTTGTCTTGGCGAAACCAAGTGGTATAGGCCGGATTAGGGTTTTGGGTAGGGATTGTGGCGGCGGAAGCTTGGGGTGTGGCAAGGGTAGACTCGGCAGTTGTAGTGGATGAGGAGGTGGTAGTAGTGGTTGTAGTAAGATATTGAGCGGGAATAAGTTGAGATCCATCAATGAATGTGTACCTATCGAGACCGATTAGGGTAGCCTCAATTTGGGTTTTCCAGGAGAGATAGCTCGTAGGGGGTGAGTTTTAGAACATGAGAAAGAGAGACAATGATGAGAGGAGAGTTGGGTTCAGCCAAGTTTGGGAGAATGGGAAATTCAGAGGCGGCCATGGACGGAGGAGAGGGGAGATAGGGAAAAAAAATAGGAGCGGGATGCTCTTTATACCATATAGAAGAATAAATATGGGAAAAGAATTTTGTATTATTGACAAGTTGAGTATTTATACAATGCTGACCCTAACATATCATGGAGAATAAGAAATTACAAATAAGGAAAAGATAAATACTAATAACAAGAATATTACTATGAATAACTAGAAATATATACAACTATGAAGATAAGGAATGTGTATCTCTATCAATAAAAACCAATGGTATTATCGATGCCGTGATGCTTTGACATGTAGGCTGGTTGGCACATATAAGATAATATTTATAGAGCCGGATAAACCAAAAAATTGAAAGCCAAATAGAAGGAAAAAATCATTGTTTGTACCCTTTTGGGATCACAAAGATATTTCAAGAGTTGAAAAACCCAGTCAATATTTATCCCTATTGTTCGGCGATATTTTTCCTTCGGTAATTTCATTATTTTCATTCTTTTTAGTAGAGGATAGGCAATGGCTTTTGTAGAGTTCTAACATGATAAACTTGCCCTATGGGTTTTCGCCTATTTAATAATGCAACACATATTATTAGAGTAAGGGAGTATATAGTTTTTGGTATTACTTATTGATAACATGAATGGATTAGACAAGTGAAAATTTTCCAAGTGTTGGCAATAACAACGATAACACTCTGACAACAATTAAACAAACTAACATATATTTTTAAAATAGTTTTTACAGTGGATATAAATAAAGATCACTAGAGAGATTATGTTTTTTTCAAGTTATATAAATATAACTTGAGGATGCCCAAAGGAGAAGACCTTTCAATAAGTATTTGCTTTAAAGTACAAGGGCGAAAGTTCCTTAATGACTATACATCAAAGTACTATGGAATGAATAATCTAGAATGCACTCTAATATAATAACACTCTATCTCACACTTAGAAACACTCGAAGAGTGAAAGCTTAAACACTCAAGCTCACTGATGTGGATAAGGAGTTGGCAGTTTTCAGGACAACATCCGAGGGTGTGTTAACTCTTAGTGCAAATCTTTGTTGTTGATTGTTTAGATTGTTGTTGTAACGACCTTCCACTTAGACGTGGTGGCTACTCCAATCGGCCAGTAAATCCGCTATGTGCGGGATGTGTAGCCACTTCCTTAACTTTAGCTCCACTCTTCCTTGATAATAGGAAAACCAAGTCTTCCGGCCGTTGTACTCACTATCTCTTCAGATTTTTGTTGAGATAAACCTTCAAAAACCATGCTTCAAAAACCATGCTTGATCTCTGCACATACACGTAAATCTTCATTAACGTTTAATTCTTTTATTCCTCCAAGTTCCACGATTGTATCTCCAATCCGCCATTAATTTTGACTTGTGACAACAAACTTACGACAACACTAAAATGTAGACAAAAAATATTATCATCAACATTTAGTTTTGTGGTTAAAAAAAAAAGCAACTATATTACCAATTTATGTTGGCAACACAGAAGACAATACAAGTGACAACACCACAGTCAACACTAACACTTATTAACTAGAAGCATATAACTTTATACAAATGCTACACCCCTGCCCCCTTTGATGTAAACCAGGATTACACTCGACACCATAGAGAGGAAAGACAATGGAGGAAATATTCCTTGTGAGTATTACATTATTAACACAATACATATATACACAAGTTAGTGAATAAGTTTAGGAAGGTTTTGCACTCTTCCATGGACTAGGATTGGTTCTCACTATATAAACGATTGTCCCAAATATACCTCTACCTATCCATATATGAAATGACAAGAATCATGCTAAAGATACTACATATTAAATAATATACTCCTTCCATCCAACTCTAAATAAGATAGTTTATCCGTTAAGTATTTTTAATATTCGTAGTTTTAGAGGGCTTTTCCAAAGAATTTATAATTCTCCACAAGCCGTCATTGTAAAGCAAATTGAGGTTTGATTAAAAATTTATAGACATAAGCTTTGTGCTTGTTTCTTGTTCTATATCTCTTTGGTGGATTCCATTGAGTGGTGAAGTTTCGTCCGACTCTATATCTGTTTTGGGGCATTTCAAAGATTGTGAATTGTCTCGTCTTGTATCCTTTTGGTGGATTTCGTTACTTTGTGGATATATCTCTTTTCCGCTTGCATCACGCACCCTTAGTGTTTTCAATATGTTTTTTTTTCATGTTAGATCGGGGTAATTGAATATGTTGAGGGAGGTATTAGGTCCGCGGACTAGAAGCTCAAAATTTCATATTAACTAAACCACAAAATTGAACCGCTATGTCAAAACTAAATCTCACTATATCGAATCATTTTTTTCAGGGTTTATTCCGTTTGTTTTGAAAATATTGATTGTTCAATTCCTTCTGATTTGTTTTTGGAATTGGACTATCAGTTGCTCTACATATTTGCCTATGTGGAACTAAACTAAGAGCATATACAACATGGGATTTTTCTCAACTAGTTGTTTTAATGACAAGCTCTTTTTAGTAATGAGTACACAGAACTACTTTTTGTTGTATTTTAATAGATGTTCACCAATTTCCAATACATTTTTTTATTGTAGTAGTGAAGAAATACTTGAGATTTTAATTATTAGCTTAAAATTGATGTGTTATATTAAAACTACAGATTTTTTTTAAAAGAGCTCTTGACATTCTGAATTCTTTAAACCATTTACCCTGATAGGGTTGAGCTCCATTTGTGGATAATTTACAAAGAGCTCTAGCTCAAGTGGTATCCGGTGTTAGCTTTCCATGCGGAGGTCACAAGTTCGAATCCCATTAGAGAGATTTTTGTTAGCCTATTGTAGGCCCAATTGTAGCTTTCATGACATTATGAACTAATATAAATAGGAATAATTACAACAGCATGGAATATAGTACACCTTCGTTTGCACCAAAGGTAAGATACTATTAATTGACAAAATAAAGTAACGTACTTTTGAATCTCATTGAAAAGAAGGTAACCAAGTTGGATGGCGTAAAATTTCATTAACGGAATGAACCAAATCGTTAAATAAAATAACAATCATTAAATAAGTAACATCTCTTTCACTTTACCTTGCATTATTGCAATTTCGAACCATGGATGAATGTTGGGGTGTCAACCCAAGTCCCACATTGGAAATTGAAAGAAGAATTGCCTAATATATAAAGGTGTCCACCCACTTCATTAGTATGAGCCTTTTGGGAGATGACCCAAAAACAAATCCGTGCCGGCTGGGCCCAAAGCGGACAATATCATACTAATGTGGAGTGGTGGAGGTGGTCGCGGTCCCAACAATGAACACTTATTGAACCAATCTCAAAATCAAACTCAAAATCTAACCCAAAATTAAACCCGAATTCAAACACAAAAACTCGCACCCTGGGCCAAGCTTCTCAGAACAAGTTTATGAGATAAATGGTGGGTCAAGACAATATGTTATAGGAGAAATTTCCATGGCAAGAACCATTAAAACCTCTACACACACACTAACAAATACCTGGGCGAAGGAGTTCAACAATGGTTTTTGTAAACAAGAACCAAGAAGAAACTAAAATGAAAGCGAAACTGAAACCCCCCATTTTAAAAAATTGAAGCCCCAAATTCGAAAATTGAAACCCATATTTGAAATCTCTATTTGGTTGCTACTAGGGTTTCAATTTTCGAATTTGGGGCTTCAATTGTCGAATTTGAAACCCCAAAGAACTCTTCACTGCTTCATTACTGGGAGGACTTGGGTTGGTACCCCAACATGGTGAACTAAGGAGTGTAATGGGTAAGGAAGAAGACTACTGTTGAGATATGGCCGAGATATGGTCAAGATATTCCCATAGCTCACCATTATTTGTGTTGTTATTTTGAATTATCTTTTCCTTTCTCAAATATTGTAAATAAGGTAGGAGATAATGTTTAGCATATTTGTAGAGATTTGGGCAGGATTCTCCTTGTTCATCAAGGATTGTATTGTGTATATATTTGTGTATCACGGCATCACAAAACGCAAGAGAGAAAATAAGATATTATTTCTCCATGAACTTCTCTTCTTCTTATGATTTCTAACTACTACCAAACCATTTGTATTGATACTAACGAATGTTAAATGAATTTAAGTGGTGTTAGTTTTATTCTTAATTTGTTGATATTTTAGTTATCTTTCTAAAGGTGTTGAGAGACGTTCTATAATGTGAAACGAGATAGTAAAGTACGTTGTATTAAGATGTCAATTCTTACATATGTTCCATTAATTGCAAACAACTTAATACTTATTTTTGTTGGAAATTACCAAGGGAAATATTTAGTCGGTAGTTGCGACCAATATCTTTCTACAAATGTCTAACAAATATTTCAGCCGTTCGTTGTGGATTTTCGATAAAAATTGGCCAATAGCGTTAAATACATACGGAAAAATCTTCTAACCTCAGAGTGAAAATACATTTGGGGTGAAGTTAATGCTCATAATTTGATTAGCGCTTCGTGGTTTTATATTCAGCTTCTGTACTGCTTCCTCTGCGACAATATTCTCACAGCTTCCCGAGTCAACCACAAAACGACACACCTTGCCCAGAATGGTATATGTAGACTGGAAAATGTTGTTACGCAGCCACTCTGTCTCGATTGTAACACACGGAGTCAGACATGACCGTCGAACCACCAATGAAACCCCAACATCTCCCTCTACATACTCCTCCTCGCCATGAACAGCCTCATCGAAAATGGGATTTTCAGGAAGTTCGAAACCCTCATCGTCCTCATATGCAGCCTCATTAAACAACGCTCTTTTGCCGTTCTTCTTGCAATCAGATTGTCGATGACCGGTTTCCCCACAACTGAAACACCGAGTATTATTGGTTGCCGCACGATATGGTTGCCTTGCAGTTGGTGGTTTGTTGGCGGTAGTGGCTGGTGTTCCCCCAGAAGCTGCACCACCTGAAACCGCACCACTGCTGCCACTGAAACGCCGTGACTGCTTCTCCGCTGCGAGAGCCCGCTGATGTGCCTCTGAAACGCTCCCGATGTCAAACATGTTGAGAGTGTCCTGCAGAGTAAGACACAGACCCCCAATGTACCTAGCCACCATCTGATCATCAGTCTCCTGAATCTCATAAAGCCATCAACTGATAAAATTCTGTCGTATAATCGTCCACTGATTTTTGCCCCTGTTTCAGATTTTGCAACCTCTGGTACAAGGTACGCTGATAGTTGTATGGTAGAAAAGCAGCCCTCATCTGCTTCTTCATTTTGTCCCAAGTCACAATCTTAGATTTTCCCAGCCGCACACGAGAAAGCTTCAACTGCTGCCACCACGCCGATGCCCTGCCTCTCAACCGTGTGGCGATTAAAGGTACTCTTCGTTCCTCCGGCACCCCTTTAAAATCAAAAACTTCCTCCACTGTCGCAAGCCAGTCCAGAAATTCCTCAGCCTGTAACCCACCGTGAAATTCTTGGATCTCTGTTCTCATACCCGCTTCCCAGCGTCGATTGTCATCTTCGACTGGAACCCTAGGCTGTCGACGACGGACCTGTGGAATTTCCCCATAAAACTCGCCAGCCACACCATCATCTTCCACTTCCCAATCCTGCTGTCTCTGGCGCTATCCAGCAGTCCGTGGAACTCGCTGATTCAGACGTTCAAACATGTCGGCCATCATTTTGGTCAAAACCTCCATGATTTGGTCCATGCGAGGGTCTAAGATCTGTGCGATTCGCTCCTGAAGCGCATCCTCCTCACGATCAAAGGCACCTCCCACAGTGGATTTCTTCTGCCCCTTCGGTGGCATTGTATCCAATCCCTAGGAATGAACCGGATCCTGATACCAACTGACGTAGCGGAAGACTTGATAAAGATTAATCACAGAACTTTGCTCGAGAAATTCAGCGATCAACTGTCAATTTTCGCTCGAGAAAACTGAAGAGTAAAGATTAATATCATAAAACGGAAAAACTGCCTCACAAAACCCTAGAACAAAGTATAAATAAGTCTGAAAAAAACCTTAATTCGAAATAACCCTAAAACAGTCAAAAGGACGAAAATATCCAAAAACTAAGAAAAGCTGATAAAAACATCGTCGGGCCTTTTGAGGGCCTTAGAAGCGGATTTTGGCCTTCTTATGGGCCGCTCAAGGGGAAAATCCCCATGACTCTTGTTCCTCTCGAAAAGACACTCGTTTTGATATGCTGTGCATCCCGTAACTCCTCCGGAGTCAAAAGTTATGCCCATTCCCGCGTTGTCGCTCAAACGACTCCAAAAACGACTCCGTAATTATGTCCGCATCAGAATCCATTTTCAGCACACCCTTTTTGATGCAGTCGACGAGCTCGCGCTCGGGTTTTTGGACGAGTTTGATCGTTAAAGGGCGTAACTTTTGACTCCGGAGGAGTTACGGGACGCACATCATATCAAAACGGTTGTCTTTTCGCGAGGAACAAAAGTCATCGGGCTTAGCCCCCTGATCAGGCTTAAAAAAACCAAATTCCGCTTTTATGGGCCTCAAAAGGCCTTCTGAAGTTTTATCAGTTTTTTGGACTTTTTCGTAATTTTGCATTTTTAGGGTTATTTCGAATTAGGGTTGCTGAACACTTTATATTCATTGTTTTAGGGTTTCAAAGGCAGTTTTCGCCGTTTAATAAACATTTCGTTGTTTTCTTCCAACTATTCGTATTTGATTAAATTCTACGATTGTTGAAGATCGATCACTAGTATTGATTAAATTCTACTAGGGTTGATTCCTATCAAGTCTTCCGCTACGTCACTTTTGGACATTAAAGAAATTCTTAAAATGCTACTAATACTTTAGTACACATTTATAACTTGTGTACCAGAATAATATTTAGGGGACTTTAGTTGTATTCTACGCGGCAGAACTTCTTTCTCGAACACAACTAAATATAATTCATGCACCGAAAACAAATTTGATTAATATATATACCTAACTAACTAGTGGTTCCCCTGAAAATTAAAAGAGAGAGAGAGAGAGAGAGAGAGAGAGAGAGTATACAAAAATAGATAAAGTAGGAACAATAAAATAAACTATGCAGCAAGAAATCAACTGAGAAAGAGAATGGGCCAAAAGAACAACAGGGAAAATGCATAAATTTGAAGAAGTACCAGAATGAATGATTGATTGGGCCTGTCTGTCATAATTTATTTATAGGAAACCCATAAATAATGCTGAATTGGGCTCGTTTTCAAAATCCTAATAACTCACTTTCCACCCTATATATACTACTCTTTGTCATCTAAACAGCGCTAGTTAGAGCAGACCCTAAATTTCCTGGGGCGGTGTAACTGTCTTGGATCAGGTTTTTTATTTAACCATTGGAGTTTGGATCTTAATTTTTTGTCACCTAAAACTTGAGGATACGGGGTTTGGGAGACACATCTTTTGCGACAAAGTTTTGTCTCCTTACGTTTCTGGTGACCAAATGGTCACCAAAACAGTGATTTCTAGTAGTGGCTGAAAACATTCATCGCATATTTGTCCTAAATTGTCAAACTGAAAAAAGTGTTCGGAAGTGGATATCGTGATGTTCCACCGAAAAAAAATTTGATTGATATACCTAACTAGCGGTTCACCTGAAAATTAAATGAGAGAGAGAGAGAGACATGGAGAGGAAGAGAGTAAAAAGTGTAAACAAAAAAAAGATAAAAATAGGAACAACAAAATAAGATATGAAGCAACTCAACTGAGAAAGAGAACGGGCCAAAAGAAAAACAGGGAAAAATGGTTAAATTTGAAGAAGTACCAAAATGAAAGATTGATTGGGCCTGTCTGTCATGATTTATTACAGGAAACCCATAAATAATGCTTAATTGGGCTCATTTTCAAAACCCTAATAACTCACATTCCACCCTATATATACTACTCTTTGTCATCTAAACAGCACTAGTTAGAGAGACCCTAAATTTCCTGCGGCGGTGTAAGTGTCTTGGATCGTAAATTTTTGAAGGGTTTGAAGATGGAGGAGCACTCCCCTGGCGCTGGCCATCTATGGAAATTGAATATTTCAGGTATAATTCCTGGATCTTGATCGAACCATGGTTATTGCTATTTTTGTTAGGGATTTTCACTGATCTTTGATTTTTTTTTTTTTAATATTAAGTTCGCGAATGCATCTCGGATTGTGGCTAATCATTATCAGTGTTAGCGGATTGAATAGGAAACTTCATAAAAATTTCTTTTTTTTTTCTTTTTGAAATTATTTTTAGTATGGTTTATCAGTCTCAGCAATCAATTTCCTGATCTTTATGCCGTATGCTATGGAAATAAATTTATGGTTTTTACTAGTACATGCATGGTTCAAAAATTTGAACGAGTAATTGTCACCCACTGTAGATTATCTTTTCTTAGTCGAATGCTGAAATATTTTGCGTTATCTGAGCATTAGTGTATTGGAAATTTTTTGATCTATAAGCTGTGCAGAACACGTGTTCGGATCATGTACTTCATTATTTGATATCAAATTTTAGTACTATTATGTTACCATTAATTGCCATTAACGGGGGTATAGTCATTTACTGATATCCAAATGTGGTTGGATTGTGTTTATAGCTGTGGACTGTATATACTCAGTTATATCTTCACCGATTAAATGAATAATTCAGTTGTTAACCCAGGGTATTTTTCTTTTATGGCTATAATAGGCTTGCTGGATTCAACCAGCAAAGTTCCAATTGTGATTCAGATCACGACCAAATTATATATTATCCTCAGCAGCCAGGTGAAAATTTATGCAGTATATCTTATTTCCTAATCATTGCTTCTGACATCAAATACTCCTACCATCACTATATATTCATTCATTAGCAATACCTTAATCAAATAAATAATATGGTATAGCCCATAATAGTTATTGCAGACTAGTAAAGCTTATCTCTTGACACACCCACTGACCTTTTATTTGAGTTCGCTAATTTTAAGATCTTATACTGGCAGAATTTGTGTGGGCAAATTAAACTAAGAATGAGAACAGATGATTTCAAACATTTACATACCTTCTTGATTTTCTTGGTGTTTCATATGATATTACCCTATGCTTGTTTTTATTACTCTTTAAATTTTCTAGTTGATGAAATATAACAAGCATTTAAGGCGCACAAACTATATGCTATGACAAGAACAAGCTTATTTTATGTTGTCATTGATTTTTCACTTTGTATGTTAGAATCTTGAACATATGGATACTCCTTCGAGGTTCAAAAGGCTTAATTAAAATGACTGCTGCTATTAAAGGAGACAGTATAAAGATTTAATCACATTCTCGTTATCTGGTGGGGCCTAGCTCGTCTTCTCAACAATTCATGGGTGGATAAAGTAATAACCCATACCCCCACATGTCACATCAGCAGCAGCAGCAGCCGCCGCCTATATATGGACAAGGACACGGACCTAGGCTGCCCCTGAATGCTATTAACCCTTCTGGCGGTGGTACTCATCCAAATTTGAGACCTAATAGTAGGCCATGTTTTAATTGATCAAAAGAAGTCAAGTCCAGGGATAAAAATGGAAGATACAATTTTCTCAGATAGGTAGTAAACTTGTCGGGAGGGTGCGAAATTCTAGGAGAGCAGTGTCTTTGAAATGGAATATGCATTTGTGGTTGATACTACCAAAAGCTGATGCGGGTGACAAATTCAAGTCTGTTTGTCTTGGTTGAGCTTTAAATCAAAGGTAATGTTGGTTTTTTGTTGCTAAATTTGTGTTTCTTGTCAGGATAATTATTTTATTTTAATATTTATTTTTTTACTTTGTATGCTTGTAATAATCTGTGGTATTTGCTCAGGTTTGTTCCTCCTTCTCTGGTTTGTTCTCCACAAACAATTTAGGGGAGAGAATCGCTAACGGCAAGAGCCAAGTCCTTGTCTCCGCCCGAGCCATGTTTGAGTTATCAAAAGAGGGTCTCCCAAAAATCAGCATTCTGCGTCTGTTTCAAATAATACACAGGACCTAACAGTATCATTTATGGTAAATATTTAGAATGGGATTGAATCCCTTGCCTATTTAAGTTATTGTTTAGAGCAATATGTTATAAATGTATACACGACAGATGTTTGCATCATACGAACTTCTCTTCTTAGTCGGATGTCTGTACGTTAGTGCATAACTTGAATTGTTATGTTTTCTTGCAACTCTTATTGAAGCAAAGAGAAGTTTTGTTGTAGTAAAGGTTCTAATTAATTTGTTTTACAAATGATGTTTGACACTGGAATTTGAAACTGTGGAATTTCCTTGGTGAAATGTAAAACCCCTCTTAATCACTTGATTAAAAATATTGGAGTAATGAAATGTACAATTGTTGACCGTAACAACGTTAAAAAAATAAATAAAGAAGGCAATGTGACATCCTAGTCAATAGGCCTGTAATCAGCCCGATTCGATGCACAAACGCATGGGAAGTTTTAAGAAAAATGGGTACAAATCAGGGGAATGATTAAAATCACACTCTAAACCAATTAAATGGTGTTACTGATTTTGTGAGTCATCACGTCCCTATGATTTCCCAAACCATTGAAAAAAATCTTTTATATGAGATAAGGTTTGGGGGTCAAATTACAATAGAAGAAGAATTTATGCGAGATCATTCCTATTGCTGAACGGAATTGGACTTTCAAAACATAATTTTGGCATACTTGTGTCCGTGGGATCATAGCGATGTGATAAACATCGTACTTAGAGAAATAGGAATGAGGAAAGAGGGGGTACTTCACGCTCGAGGAGGGAAGAAGAAGTGGATAATAATCTGTGAAAGGTGCAGTACTTGTCCCGTGACAAGATATGTTGTCGGGCCACAATTTGTAAAACTTGTCGCGAGGCAACATATTGTGCCGCGCCGCTACAATTGCCGTTGTGACGAATTGGGGAAATTCACAAGTTACCAACTGAACACTAAACAAACTTAAACAACAATAACAGGATCTAAAAACAACACCATTTTGTGCTTTGCAACATAGCACCCTTAATTAAGAAGAGTAATATTAGAGCAATGCTAGGGGCACAACATAAAGTCACAAAATCTTGCTCACAGCATGATTTTGTGACTACTCCATTCCTTCTAGTTCATAGGCTTCAAGTTTACTAAAGTATTGTTCAATGGTCATACTACTTGATGTAGGAGGAGACGCCCGACCAATTAAAGCAGCAGGCCAAGCGCGCAAGCCAGGTGCCCGCCCGGGACTCACCAGGCGCCCGCTTACTTGGGGTTGTTTCCGGGGTATTGTTTCTGATCAAAGTATTGTTCAATTGTTCAATGGTCATATTAGGGTTATTTTCGGTATTATTATTTGTTTAGGTATTTTGTTAGATTAGGGTTATTTGTTAGGAGTATAAATACTTCTCTTTCATTATTCTAGGGTTACAACTTTATTTTATCAATTGAACTTTTGTTCTTGGGGATTTATTTCTCTTTCTTGGTGGATTCCTAGTAAATTGTGTTTGAGGATTCATTGCTTGTGAATTCTTGTGATTAGTGCGCTAAATCATGAATACCTATCGCTTCCGTGCTGCGTCAGTTAGCATCAGAGCAGGCCATATCCTGTCTTTTGCATCACTGATTCATTATGGGGGATCAAGGAGCAATAAAAGGTGATATCGAGGGTATGACCACCGCTATCACCAACGCTATCGCTGCTTTAACAACGCAGATCGCTGCGTTGACAACCGCTCAACAGGGTCAGAATGTTAATCAGGACTGTAGGGGTGAGAGAGACAGGGTTGATCAAGTTCGAGATCTAGTTCGACGTCCTCAACAGGCAGAGAATCGGGATGATGAAGAGTCCAGTTTTGAAGAAGAGGTTGTTCATGATGAAGAACCAGATCAGGGTAATAATCGACACCGCCATGATTATAGAATTAAGGCCGATATTCCTTATTTCTATGGAACCATGGGGATTGAAGATTTCTTGGATTGGCATAATGATGTAGATCGCTTTTTCGAGGTTATGGAAGTACCTGCAAATAAACAGGTAAAGATGGTAGCGATCCAATTGAAGAGTACTGCTGCAGTTTGGTGGGATAAACTAGCAGGACAGAGAAGACGTCAAGGAAAGGGGCCAGTTAAAACTTGGAGGCGTATGAAGCAGTTAATTTCCGAGAGATTTTTACCGGCAGATTATGAGCAGATCTTATATAAATTGTATCTCAACTGTGTGCAGGGAAAGAGAACAGTCGATGAGTATACTACTGAATTTCAGAGGTATACAACACGAGTGGAGATTGAAGAGACCGAATATCAGAAAGTTGCTCGCTACATCAACGGCCTGAAAAGTTCGATACAAGAGAAGATGGGTTTACATCATGTGTGGACTTTGACGGACGCTTCCACTCTAGCTTTGAAGGCTGAACTCATGGAGAAATCAGCTGCAAACAATTTTACCCCTTTTTGCAAATGGGATCAACAGGGTAGTTCTGAAATAGGGACTGATAAGGAGAAAGGGACAACAGTTAAGGACCCAACTCCGCAGGCTAAGGGTACAGACAACACTAGCAGTTCCGCGAGGAACAAAGCTCCAGTACAGAAAACAGCAAACCCTTATGCTAAGCCAATAGGGGATAAGTGTTTTCATTGTGGTGGGCAGAGTCACAGATCCAACGTTTGCCCCACTGGGTGAACTGCTGCGCTTCTGGAAGCGGAGGGCGAGGAGGAAGAAGGCGACACTAATGAGTACGAATGGGTCGAATTTGCTGAAGAGGAGTCTGGGGAGAGAGTCGGATTTGTGCTTCAACAGATGCTGCTATCTTCCAAGGATAAGGGACAACGAAAGAATCTGTTCTGAGCACACTGTTCTATTAAGAACAAGGTATATAAAGTGATTATTGATAATGGTTGTACAGAGAATTTGGTTTCGCAGAAATTGGTTGAATTTTTAGGTTTGAAAACTGAACCTCATGAGCAACCTTATAGCTTGGGATGGGAGAATAAAGGTTCAAAACTTAGGGTATCACGAACTTACATAATTCCTATTTCTATTGGTAAACATTATAAGGAGGAGGTTGTTTGTGATGTTATGGATATGGATGTATGTCATATATTGCTTGGTCGCCCTTGGCAATATGATCATGATATTACTTATCGGGGAAAGGATAATGTTCTGATGTTTAAATGGGCAAAGCATAACATTACAATAGCTTATGTCCTGCGTTTTGAGAAAGGGATTGCAAACGACGAACCAGTCATGATGCTCATAGAGAACGAGAAAATTCTTGATGCACATCCGCGAACAGATGGACAGACTGAGGATACTAGCCCAATTATGGGGAGTGTGATCAGCAGCGTTTGTAGAGATGAACCGAAACAGTGGAAATTAGCTTGGCCACGTGTGAAGTTTTCTTACAACGGTGCAAGCTCGGGGAATATGTATGACTGCCACGTGGATGGGGTTCTTTATCTTGGTGAGAGCTTGGGGTCGAGTTCTTTAGAAATGGAGGAGACTGATGTAGGCGGAGACACCCGACCAATCAAAGCAGCAGACCAAGCGCGCAAGCCAGGCGCCCGCCCGGGACTCACCAGGCGCCCGCTTACTTGGGGTTGTTTCCAGGGTATGGTATTGTTTCTGATCAACGCGAGTGCCCGCTTCGTTGAAACCAAGCGCCCGCTTGGAATGTCGGCCAGGATTATTGTTTTCGTTCTTTTTGTTTGTGAGCTTATTAGGGTTATTTTCGGTATTATTGTTTGTTTAGGTATTTTTTTTAGATTAGGGTTATTTGTTAGGAGTATAAATACTTCTCTTTCACTATTCTAGGGTTACAACTTTATTTTATCAATTGAACTTTTGTTCTTGGGGATTTATTTCTCTTTCTTGGTGGATTCCAAGTAAATTGTGTTTGAGGATTCATTGCTTATGAATTCTTTTGATTAGTGCGCTAAATCACGAATACCTATCACTTCTGTGCTGCGTCACTACTCCATTCAGCTCCTTCTCTAATGGGAAGGGCTACTTTTTGATACTCTTGAGGGAGATTTGAGTAGATCTTTAAGCATAGGTCAGATTGTTCAAAGGTTTTGCCATGGTCTGAAATGGCTCTTACAAGATCCTCAAATCTTGGTCTTGCAGCACTCACTTTTTCTCCAGGGTAGAATTTGAAGTTTTCTAACTGTCTTAATAAGTTATACAGATTATGAGTACTAACACTAGTGTGTTTAGTGAACTTGGTGTTAATTAGTTCCCATGCTCCTTTAGCACTTGGTACTTTAGCTATTTCTTGAGCTAGAGAGTCATTCACACTTTTCTGTAGATTATTTTTAACTTTTAAGTTAGCAGTCATAAGTTGTCTTTGAGCATCAGTCCAGTTTCAGGAGATTTGGTTTTGCTACCTCCTCCATTAACTTCTGCTTGGGTGGGAGGTTCAACTTCATTTTCTAAGACATACCAGTTCCATATGCTATTAGCATCTAGATAGGTTTTAATTTTTGAGGAATAAATCTCAAAAGATCTACAATCATCAATGTGTGGAATGTCCTTTTCATTGTTTCTTCTTGGTTGAGGCATGGTGGGTTGAATGGATCTTTCACAAGTTGTTAGACTCTGTATGGTGAATCCAAGCTCTGATGCCAATTGAAAGACCCTGTTTAACTAAATGAACAGATTAATTAAAACTTGTACAGCTAACTGTTTGAGGTTAGCTGTTGAGAAATAATAAATAAAAGAAATGTGCAGCGGAATATAAATGAATAAATAAATGAAAGGACAAGGTTTATGTGTGTGTGTTAGTGTATAGACAAGAGTGTACACAGTATTTTAAAGTGGTTCAGAGGCAAAACCCTTCTCTTACATCCACCCCCACTGTTGGAACAGTGAGATCAATCCACTATAATATTCTCTTCAAATAAGAGTTACAAGAAAACTAAAATATCACAAGTGTGTTTACAAAAGAAAATATCTTGGCTGTTAGCTGGCTGTAAGTGGGTTGTAACTAGGTGCAAGATGGCATAATATTTGCAGGGGTCTATGCAAATATTTAGGACTGCAGAGTGAGAATGCAGTAAGGCTACAAAGATTTTTCAAATGGTCTAAGGTTGTAAAAAAGGTGTTGAGGATCACTTGACAACATGCCAGTATTTTCCTTTATATAAGGGAGGGTATATAGCCGTTGGGGGACAAGGGTACAATAGTAGCCGTTTGGGGAACAAAGGTACAGAGAAGTAATGGCTTGTCTTTGACTTTGACTGATTGTTTATCATTCTTCTGTATACAGGTTGTCAAGGGAAGGGAAGGTGTATTCACACTTGAACAAGCTTCAATATAAGTTATTCCAATGATTGGTAATATTGGAATAATTATTCTTCAAAGATTTGATGATGTGGAGTCAACTGTTGAGGAAGAGCAGTCTTAGCTGTTGGAGCAGGGGAGCTTAGCTGTTGGGCTTTTAAGCCATTAGTTGTTGAAGCTTGTTTGTATTTATCATCTTAATAATTCATTTGAGGTAGAGGGAGTCTGTAATAGGTAGTTCTTCAGTTTGTTGGATGTATAGATGATAGGTAGATCATGTAATAACTTGACTGATGGCTTGAGTAGAAACAAGGCAGCTTAGCTGTTGAGCTTTGTATTGGGCTGCCTGTGCTCAGGTATTTTGTATACATCATATAATCAATTGGGTTTGATTATTTATTTATTAAAACATATTTACTATAATTAATTGTGAGTTAAACATAGTGAGGTACTAACAGTACTTTTATTTGATTGTCTGGTTTTTTGTCGTGTCATAAATATTGAGTTAGTTTTTTCGATGTGTTTATTCCATGTTGATATGGGTCATTAGTTTTTTCGATGTGTTTATTCCATGTTTATTCCATGTTGAAATCTAAACTAAATCCAACCAGGCAAATATGGTTCTATTCATTAGAAATATTAGGTGCTTGCGTTTGTTAAGCCAAAACGAGGGCTTAGTTTATAAACCGCAAGTGCACGGGTTGTAAATAGTATAGAAATGTGCAAGTACGGGTCGATCCCACGAGGACAATGTTACTTAGAAAATGTTTGCTTTTATAGAAAAATAGTAAAAAGAATTGATTGGGGGGTATAATTGTTTGTCACTTTATCTAGAAATAAATTGTAAATACTCTAATCTTGGATTAAAAATTTCTTATGTTGAAAGAATTCTCGGGATTGGGACTCGAACAATCATGTGTTAATCGATTAATCATGCTCTTTTAGATTAAAGTTTCATTTTAAAAACAAGGATGATACGCTAGCTAGGTTGTGTCAACTTCTTATGACCAAGGCTTAAAACACACGTATTTGAATACTAACACGGCCTTTTTCTCAATGGTTCCGTTCATTAGTAACAACCCAATAAGTTCATGAAAATCCACGTACTTTCCACTCAAGGAAAGTCCTTAGGCCACTAATCTACTCTCGTGATTAATAGAAACCCAGTTACTTCAAATAGTTACGCTAGTCGAGATTCACTGCTAGGTCATTCTCTCGACTAACTAGAATTCATACGAACAAGGACGTCATCATGGTCGTAGGAGTTTAGTTACGATATGAAGGAATTGTTTTAAGATGGAGAGAAGAAAAGAGAGCATGATTTATATTGAAGAACACATTATTGTTTGAGTTTCCAACCCCAAGAATAAGGGGGATTACTCACAAGCCATTGAATTCTATATAACAATAATAAATGAGTAAGACATAAAGTAAAAAGAAGGGAAGAAATACTTATTCAGATGATAAAAGTGAAGACAAATGACTGAAAATAACCTCAAGATATTATTACTTCAACTTGCTCAAGAACACCTTTTATGATTCACAAAAATCTATGTATGAATGGTGTTTTGAACTGAAAATTTGCTAGAGTATTGTTACAATAATTTCTAAGTGTTTTACAAGACTGAAAATGCCTTCTTAAATAGGCCTTGGGGCCAAAAGATGTGTCAATTCCCAGAAAAATGCCAAAAGGTGCCTTTTAGAAGAAGGTGATTCAGAACAGGTACAGTTGAGGTCCGGCCGGGTATTGTGGTTGGTCTGACCGGACCATGCTTTTCAGAATCTAGAATGTCTTTCCTTCAAAGGGTTCGACCGGGTGTTGGTGATGGTCCGACCGGACCTATGCTATTTCTGCTTCTTCCTTTTGTTTTCTTTGTGTACCAAGCTCCCAAGAATTCCATTTTTCTCCCAAGTCATTACTCATGTCCTATTTTGCTCCAAATGTGCCTACATCCTGTCCAAAACACACAACTATACAACCAAGCACATTATATCCGCATATTAAAATAAAATAGAATGAAATAAGCTTATTACTACTAAAATAAAGTGAAAAAGATAATATGTTAGACCTTAAATGACTATAAAATAGTCATTTATCAGCGTTTCAATAATTTTCAACTGTTGACTAGCGAGTCATTCTATAAATTCGCTTATAACAAACTAAACCAACCCATACACTCATAGGGCTGAGCTCCATTTATGATTATTTTTAATATATTGAACGAATTTTCTGTAAGCTTCACAGAAAAGTATGAATGATGAATGCCTGGTTGAGTATGTGACAAATTTAGCTATTTGTTTCTTTATATCAACTAGTGAGTAACCCGTCGAGATTCGACGGGAGCATAGTAATGCTAAGAATAAAAAAAATACTCCCTCCGTCCCTTAATGATCTTCAAATTTGACATTTTTTATTAATAACCCCCTCCCCCCATGATCTACATTGCTATATAAAGTCCAACGATGATGTTAACATCAAGATGAGGATGAGCTTGACAATGAATGTTGTTATCTTATAACCCAACTTATTCCAATACACACTGCCCACTATCTTTTCATGTAACCCAAGAGCTCCATGTAAAAAACCATACATACATGAAGCATTCACTTAAACAATGTAAATATGATATATGCGCATATCATCCCATCCTATTCACACCCACAACCACACACAATAAGAAGAAAATAAACGGAAAAAGGAAGATATTTGAAGCCCTCAGACTTACAATGAAAGTGAAACATCCATTAAGACTTCATGGACACAGTGCTAAATTATAATTCATACTATTTCGTCCTAAATTGAGTTAGCAACGTCCTCCTCTATCAAGAGAAAACTGCCTGTGATGTAAATAAATAGTGATGAGAAGCATTACACAGAACCACTGACAAAGGAAATAATTTAGCATCAAAGGTCCATCACAAATGCAAAAGAATTGCAAATGTGCCCCCCCCCCCCCCCCAACATGGATGTTTAAATTTGTCCTTGATCATTTTGGGATGGAGTATCAATTTAAGAATATTTCTCATTCATTCTACCCGAAGCGCAACAGCTCCACAGACCACTCCCCAAATCAAGCTCTCGTTTTCCAAATCAATTATGATCTCAGAAAAAAACATTAAACTTTGTCTTTAATAGTCTGAAAAGTATGAACGAAATATATAGTCTGAAAATGGATTTGAATAAAATTATTTTTCTAAATTGAATTTCCAGCTGGGTAGTTAAGGAGCATTAAATGCGGTATCTTCAGCATTAATGGCAAAGATATGGAGTACATGCATGCTTGGAAAAGTCTGATGGGTAAAGACCCCTTTGTCTCAACCGGTTACCTGCAAAAAGCAAGTAGAGACAGAGTAGAGCTAAAAATAGCTGTGTCAGACGGCGCAGTAATCATAACAGAGCAGATAAACTACTTTCGGATAAGACAGTACGAAAGGACAAAGACAATCAGTAAGGTTGACTTTAAGGTAGAGCGATGTAACATGACTACCAGTACAGAATGTCTTTGCCGATCGGCAACTTGAGTAGTAAGTTGATCGGCAACTTGAATGCTAAGTTGATCGGCAACTTGAATGCTGGTCTACTGATTTGCTTCCTCTAGCTAGTTTGTCTTGATTGAAAAGTTGTTATACACCTGTGCTAGTCACAAAGAATCCTAATGGTACCTTACAAAGGTTCTAATAAAATAGGGGGATCCTAAGTGTTAACTATGATTGGGATTAAGCAATTCTATGTCCTATACATATATTTGAACAACAATGGGGATGGGGAGGTTAGGGAAGGCAAAGGTTTTCTTTTTCAATTTTCATTTTTTCTAATAGTATTGTGTTACTGGAGTACTTCCACCATCCCATTTTAAGAGTAAAAAAATAATTGGTGAGTTCAAGAATTAAGAAAAAGATGATGTGTTGTGAGTGTTGATGGTTGGGTAGGAGGGAGAAAGTGGGGTAGAGAAGAGTTGGTGGATAATTGTTGTGAGTATGACATGTAGGACCCACTTTCCATTTTAGGATTTTGACTCTTAAAATGGGATTGAGGGAGTATAATTTATAAATAATTGTGTCATGCAATGGGTAAAAGGACGGTAGATGGAAATGTTTGTTTTTTTTTCTCTCTCTCTAAATGTTTGTGTATAGGATTAATTATTTTTATATATAATAAGGGTAAATCGGTCATTTTAGTACTCAACTGAGAAAGTTGGGAGTCTGTTTCGTTATGGAGGTAAATTGAAAATATTAATAGTAATATTCATCAAATTACTAACGCCCATTAACATCCGTTAACATTTATTAACGATTTTGGTTAGTTTTGCTAATTCAATAGTACGCGGGTTGCTTTTGTTGTTTAGATTGTACGGAGGTTAAAGTGATATTCTTGCAATAGTACGGATGTCAGAAATGCAGTTTACTCGATTTTCTTCGTATTTGTGTTCTTGCGATAACATGATATGATTGATGAAACTTAAGCACAACTATTGGAATCAAATACTCTCTCCGTCTCGGAGTAAGAGTCCTACCCCTCATTTGCACGCTTATTAATAAATATTAAAAGTGATGTAAATATTGTGAGTGTAAAAGTAAAGTAGGAGAGAGAATGAGTGGGAGAGAATAGTGAATTGATTGGTGTTGTGAGTATAAAAGTAAAATAGGAGAGAGAATGAGTGGGGTGAATAGTAAAGATTCTTTGCCATTTTAGGAATAGGACTCTTACTCTGGGACGTACCAAAATAGAAAGTAGGACTCTTACTCTGGGACGGATGGAGTAATAGTTATTGGTAAAAAAAAAAAAAAACACACACACTATCTCTCTCTTTTTAGTTTGTTACTTTGTGCTATTTTTGGGTGTCTCATTTGATTATGCACAATCCTAAACTGGTAAGTTTATATTACTCTTTATTCAATGGACTCAACTGTCATACTCACAACATTTATCCCACTCACAATTTCAACCCCACTCACATATCACATCACACTTTTCATACTCACAACACCCACTAAAATATTAATATTGGTTTCAAAAAAAAAAACTATTAATATTAAATATTTTCTTTAAAACCCGTGCGTTATCAAACTATAAATAAATTAAAAATCAGAGGGAGTAAGTACTAACATAGATTGCTCTGCCTCTCCTTTTACGGCAAATTCGAAATGAGAGCCATTTTTTCTTCTTCTCGAAAAATCTATCTCAAAACCTAATTCCTAGAAAATTCCAGAAATGTTGAGTCCATTTCTCCTTTAATACATGAACAACGTCATGCAACAACAACAATCATCGCCATTGCCCATCACTATCACATTCCTCGTGTTATTGAGCATTACTCTCCCTGTATCTACAAAGTAAATGAATGTCTTTTTTTATGACACAAGCTTTAAAGTGATGAATAATGCGTTCATCGATTTAGAATTGGAGATTCTTTTTAGTTTTATATACTCCTTGTAAATCATAATGACTGTTATTTTTCTACTAAATTTTAGTTAGAAATAACTAACTATTGTTTTAGAAGTATTACACTATTTAAATTTTACGATCACCCTTACATCAAAGTTTATTATGTTCTTGATTGTTTTATTGAATGAAAGAATATAAAAAAATGAGCCAATTTATATAGTAATATTTTTTTGTTCATTCTGTTGTACTCCATCCATTTCAATGTGGATAATTAATTTCAAAAAGACTTCCCCCCACCCACACCAAAGTAAATATGTAGTTCTAAATTATTTTTTCAGTTTAAATTAGTTGTTAATTTTTTTTATAAAAGAGAACATATATTTAAAAAAAAAATGTAATAGTGATACATATAAAAACAGACATTTATTTTTGAGATGGATGAGGTATATTAAAAAATTCACGTAAAATTACGACTCTGTCTATCTATAAATACTTGAGAGTTACTAACTTCGTCCCAATTTATATATGAATGTTCATTTTTCAAACACATCACAACAATAAGTTATATCTATCTTATAAAATTATTTTTAAAATTACAAAAAGTATTAAGAAAATTATATTGGGGATTTTAAATTCACACTTTTTGACAAAATTAAGTTAATCTTTGAGTTAAATGTAATAATTTGAGTCTAAAAAGCTCCATATGTTACTACTCTCTTCATCTTTAAATTCTCTCCATCTCTAAATCCATCCATATTCAAAGAAAATACTTTGTATAATTATATGGATTAAATTACGCTTACCTAATTGTGCCCTAAATTAAAACAAAAAATCCATCCAGTATTAACTTTTACGTTATAACTTTCTTAATCCCGTCTAGTCCAATAAAAGTATTTTGTGCCTAACTGATCAGGTAATTAGTACACTGAGGAAATGAAATATGTTTAATTTCGTAGGTAGAAACCAACACTTCCTGATTTAGGATTACTTTTTTTTTTGTCCACTTGCACAATGAATAGTGTTTTGAATAATTATATCATCACCCCACTTGCAATGTCTACTCATTTTTTTTTTCCCTTAATAAGCATGAACAACCAAGGTGTGGCTATTATTTTGGGACGGACGGAGTATGAGTTATGGGCCTTAGCCACAGAGTCTACATGGATTGCGTTTGAGCTAACTAAATATATATACCTTTGTCTCATTTTAAGAGTCAAAATTTTTCTAAGTAGGTGTCCCAATTTAAGAGTCAAAATCTCAAAAAAGAAAGTTTTCAACACTTCTTTATTCAATGAATCACACATGTCATACTCACAACAACTATCCACTAACTATTTTTTATCTCAGTTTCTCTCTCTTACCTACTTTCTATACTCACAACACTCTACTCCGCTATCAATAATTTATAATTAAAACATTATTTCCTTAATTTTTGGGCCCAAATATTTATTTTTAACTTAAAAATGGGATGCAGTGAGTATATATATCTCTGACAAAAAACAGGATCTATATTTCATTGAAGCCTATCGTTCCATAGTAATGTCGAAGATTATCTCATTAGAGTTTGCTTGATTTATTTGTATATGAGAGGTAAACAAAACAATACTACTATGATAAGGGTAGTTTAGTTCTTGAGATTATCCTTACTAACAGAATTAGATGATGGTTTATTCCAATAAGAGTTTTTTCTGCCTAACTGATCAAGTAATTAGCACAATAATTAGCACACTGAGGAAATGAAATATGTTTAATTTCGTAGGCAGAAACAACACTTCCTAATTTAGGATTACCTTTTTTTCGTCCACTTGCACTATAAATAGTGTTTTGAATAATTATATCATCACCCCACTTGCAATGTCTACTCATCCCCCCCCCCCTTAATAAGCGTGAACAACCAAAGCATGACTATTATTCTGGGATGGATGGAGTATGAGTTATGGGCCTTAGCCACAGTGTCTACATGGATTGCGGTTGAGCTAACTCAATATATATAAATACTACCTTTGTCTCATTTTAAGAGTTAAAATTTTTCTAAGTAGGTGTCCTAATTTAAGAGTCAAAATTTCAAAAAAGAATGTTTTCAATACTTCTTTATTCAATGAATCACACATGTCATACTCACAACAACTATTCACTAACTATTTTGTATCCCAGTTTCTCTCTCTTACCTACTTTCTATACTCACAACACTATACTCCACTATCAATAATTTATTAAAACATTATTTCCTTAATTTTTGGGCCCAAATATTTATTTTTAACTTTAAAATAGGATGCAGTGAGTATATATATCTCTGACAAAAAACAGGATCTATCTTTCATGGAAGCCTATCGTTCCATAGTAATGTTGAAGATTATCTCATTAGAGTTTGCTTGTATTATTTGTATATGAGAGGAAAACGAAACAATATTACTATGATAAGGGTAGTTCAGTTCATGAGATTATCCTTACTAATAGGATTAGATGATGGTCTGGATTTTGTAGTATGAGTATTAAGCTTATGAGATTTTTTGGATTTAAAAAATAAAATGTGGAACATAATGAACATTTTTTATATGAAAGTTTGAAACTAAGTAATTTTGGTATTTTCCCAAAATTTAATTTCTTGTGAAAGAAAAATTATTAAATTTTTGTAAAGGGAATCCCAGTAGCTTGGTGATATATTTTTTTCTCTAGGTTGTGATTATGAAATATTTAATTGTGCGTATAAGATATTAAAATAGAGATACAAAGACTTGGCTTTTCATTGAACTATTTAAGAGTCTTTTGACAAAGCTACAACAATAGTATACCACTATTGAGCTTCATAAAAGACCGCCGTAGTGGCAGATCTAGGCCCTTTGAGGAGGGTACTTCAACCCCCCTGAACTTTGTAATTTTTACAAATTTACCTTTTACAATTTTAGAATTTTCTATATTGACCCCCTTGAAAAGAAAAAATCAAGGGGTATAGATCCGTCACTACGCTACGGAGAGATACAAATACATGCTTTACTTCAAATAAAGAGTTTAATTCAATAAAGCATGTAATTCAAGAGCTTAGCATATTCAGTTGATAAATGAATCATACTTAGTTTATTTTCTATTCCCCATAAATAAAATTGCTTGCTGCCTGCCAAACATAGAAACAAAAAAATATTTAGTATGAAGAAGGATTTTTTTTTTTTTTTTGGGTACAAAACGGAAATGAATATGAAGAAGGATTATGAGAGTGTAGTTGGAGTTCATAAGAGTGTTAAGCATCCGGGATTAAGATACCTACATCTTGCTTATGGCCATTCCGAAACGGGTAAATATAAAGTCACAAAAAAGTGCCACAAAATGTGGCTTACAAAATGATGTGTTAAAATTTTGTTGGTGTTTTTAAATAGAGTGTGTCGGGTCCACAATCGGTGTAATCAATAAAATATCGCCACCTCACTTTGTATCCATAATTTTGTAAACTTCTTTTATGCCCCTAGCATTGCCCTTCCGAAAATCCCAATCAACTACAAATTCAATAGATATGCATTTTTCATCTTTTTTTTATACACCAGTAATAATGAACTGGCATCAATTTTTTTGGGAAGAAATCCCATTAATGGGGATTTACAAATAAATCACAAAGCATGAATGTAATTTTCATTCACTAACCATGTAACCCTCAATATATATCTTATACTACCTCCATCTCATTAAAATATGTGTCCAAATTTGATATTAATTAAAAGTAAATATGTATATAAATATGAATGACGGATAGCGTATATTTTATAGGTCTAATTTGCTATCATTTAAGAGCAAAACAAAACATTCATATATAGAGAACTGAAACAAATTAGAGAGAATTTTTTTGAAGAAATTGGAATTACTTTGAATTGGCTCAGTTGGTAGAAAATAATAGGGAAGTGGATCAACAGCAACCGCACCAAAAGACACAATACACACGGCTGTAACTAATTCAAGAGGATGAATAAAAATAAATATTCAAAAGGGATTAGCTCCTTAGTATTAGAAATCTTTAATTAGTGAGATATGATTAAAAAAAAAAAAAAAAAAAAATCTTTGAAGCCATTAAGATTTTTATAATATATGAATTTTATTTTGAGTGTATAAATGTAATCTTTATAACCATCTTAAATAACGTATATTCTTAAATATATGAAGCGCTTAATGAGATTTAAAATCTTGATGATAACCTGTTTGATTAATATTTAATATGATGTTGTCAATCAATATCCTTTCTAACTAAAAATAAGCATAGAATTTAAATTTAAAATTTGAATTTGATATCAGTTTTTATTATAGAAAGTATTTTATCTTTCCTATTTCATACATTTGTGTTCAACCTATGAGATGGTGACACATGGAATTCCACATCATAATTCCATGTGGCTTAATGTGGGAGCTTGAAATGTATCTCCTTTTATATATTATATAAAAGACACAATACACATGGCTGTAACTAATTCAAGTGGATGAATAAAAAGAAATATTCAAAAGGGATTAGCTCTTTAGTATTAGAAATCTTTAATTAGTGAGATATGAAAAAAAAAAAAAATTCTTTGAAGCCATTGAGTTTTTTATAATATATGAATTTTACTTTGAGTGTATAAATGTTATCTTTATAACCATCTTAAATAACGTATATTCTTAAATATATGAAGCGCTTAATGAGATTTAAAATCTTGATGATAACCTTTGATTAATATTTAATATGATGTTGTCAATCAATATCCTTTCTAACTAAAAATAAGCATAGAATTTATATTTAAAATTTGAATTTGATATCAGTTTTTATTATAGAAAGTATTTTATCTTTCCTATTAATATCATACATTTGTGTTCAACCTATGATATGGTGACACATGGAATTCCACATCATAATTCCATGTGGCTTAATGTGGGAGCTTGAAATGTCTCTCCTTTTATATATTATATAAAAGACACAATACACATGGCTGTAACTAATTCAAGTGGATGAATAAAAAGAAATATTCAAAATGGATTAGCTCTTTAGTATTAGAAATCTTTAATCAGTGAGATATGAAGAAAAAAAAAATCTTTGAAGCCATTGAGTTTTTTTATAATATATGAATTTTATTTTGAGTGTATAAATGTTATCTTTATAACCATCTTAAATAACGTATATTCTTAAATATATGAAGCGCTTAATGAGATTTAAAATCTTGATGATAACCTTTGATTAATATTTAATATGATGTTGTCAATCAATATCCTTTCTAACTAAAAATAAGCATAGAATTTATATTTAAAATTTGAATTTGAAATCAGTTTTTATTATAGAAAGTATTTTATCTTTCCTATTAATATCATACATTTGTGTTCAACCTATGATATGGTGACACATGGAATTCCACATCATAATTCCATGTGGCTTAATGTGGGAGCTTGAAATGTCTCTCCTTTTATATATCTATATAAAAGACACAATACACATGGCAGTAACTAATTCAAGTTGATGAATAAAAAGAAATATTCAAAAGGGATTAGCTCTTTAGTATTAGAAATCTTTAATTAGTGAGATATGAAAAAAAAAAAAATTCTTTGAAGCCATTGAGTTTTTTATAATATATGAATTTTACTTTGAGTGTATAAATGTTATCTTTATAACCATCTTAAATAACGTATATTCTTAAATATATGAAGCGCTTAATGAGATTTAAAATCTTGATGATAACCTTTGATTAATATTTAATATGATGTTGTCAATCAATATCCTTTCTAACTAAAAATAAGCATAGAATTTATATTTAAAATTTGAATTTGAAATCAGTTTTTATTATAGAAAGTATTTTATCTTTCCTATTAATATCATACATTTGTGTTCAACCTATGATATGGTGACACATGGAATTCCACATCATAATTCCATGTGGCTTAATGTGGGAGCTTGAAATGTCTCTCCTTTTATATATTATATAAAAGACACAATACACATGGCTGTAACTAATTCAAGTGGATGAATAAAAAGAAATATTCAAAATGGATTAGCTCTTTAGTATTAGAAATCTTTAATTAGTGAGATATGAAAAAAAAAAAAAATCTTTGAAGCCATTGAGTTTTTTATAATATATGAATTTTACTTTGAGTGTATAAATGTTATCTTTATAACCATCTTAAATAACGTATATTCTTAAATATATGAAGCGCTTAATGAGATTTAAAATCTTGATGATAACCTTTGATTAATATTTAATATGATGTTGTCAATCAATATCCTTTCTAACTAAAAATAAGCATAGAATTTATATTTAAAATTTGAATTTGAAATCAGTTTTTATTATAGAAAGTATTTTATCTTTCCTATTAATATCATACATTTGTGTTCAACCTATGATATGGTGACACATGGAATTCCACATCATAATTCCATGTGGCTTAATGTGGGAGCTTGAAATGTCTCTCCTTTTATATATCTATATAAAAGACACAATACACATGGCAGTAACTAATTCAAGTGGATGAATAAAAAGAAATATTCAAAAGGGATTAGCTCTTTAGTATTAGAAATCTTTAATTAGTGAGATATGAAAAAAAAAAAAAATTCTTTGAAGCCATTGAGTTTTTTATAATATATGAATTTTACTTTGAGTGTATAAATGTTATCTTTATAACCATCTTAAATAACGTATATTCTTAAATATATGAAGCGCTTAATGAGATTTAAAATCTTGATGATAACCTTTGATTAATATTTAATATGATGTTGTCAATCAATATCCTTTCTAACTAAAAATAAGCATAGAATTTATATTTAAAATTTGAATTTGATATCAGTTTTTATTATAGAAAGTATTTTATCTTTCCTATTAATATCATACATTTGTGTTCAACCTATGATATGGTGACACATGGAATTCCACATCATAATTCCATGTGGCTTAATGTTGGAGCTTGAAATGTATCTCCTTTTATATATTATATAAAAGACACAATACACATGGCTGTAACTAATTCAAGTGGATGAATAAAAAGAAATATTCAAAATGGATTAGCTCTTTAGTATTAGAAATCTTTAATTAGTCAGATATGAAAGAAAAAAAAAATCTTTGAAGCCATTGAGTTTTTTATAATATATGAATTTTATTTTGAGTGTATAAATGTTATCTTTATAACCACCTTAAATAACGTATATTCTTAAATATATGAAGCGCTTAATGAGATTTAAAATCTTGATGATAACCTTTGATTAATATTTAATATGATGTTGTCAATCAATATCCTTTCTAACTAAAAATAAGCATAGAATTTATATTTAAAATTTGAATTTGATATCAGTTTTTATTATAGAAAGTATTTTATCTTTCCTATTAATATCATACATTTGTGTTCAACCTATGATATGGTGACACATGGAATCCCACATCATAATTCCATGTGGCTTAATGTGGGAGCTTGAAATGTCTCTCCTTTTATATATTATATAAAAGACACAATACACATGGCTGTAACTAATTCAAGTGGATGAATAAAAAGAAATATTCAAAATGGATTAGTTCTTTAGTATTAGAAATCTTTAATTAGTGAGATATGAAAAAAAAAAAAAATCTTTGAAGCCATTGAGTTTTTTATAATATATGAATTTTATTTTGAGTGTATAAATGTTATCTTTATATCCATCTTAAATAACGTATATTCTTAAATATATGAAGCGCTTAATGAGATTTAAAATCTTGATGATAACCTGTTTGATTAATATTTAATATGATGTTGTCAATCAATATCTTTTCTAACTAAAAATAAGCATAGAATTTATATTTAAAATTTGAATTTGATATCAGTTTTTATTATAGAAAGTATTTTATCTTTCCTATTAATATCATACATTTGTGTTCAACCTATGATATTGGTACACATGGAATTCCACATCATAATTCCATGTGGCTTAATGTGGGAGCTTGAAATGTCTCTCCTTTTATATACTCCGTATTATATAAAAAGACACAATACACATGGTTGTAACTAATTCAAGTGGATGAATAAAAAGAAATATTCAAAAGGGATTAGCTCTTTAATATTAGAAATCTTTAATTAGAGAGATATGAAGAAAAAAAATAAGAAATTTCTTTGAAGTCATTGAGTTTTTTTATTATATATGAATTTTATTTTGAGTGTATAAATGTTATCTTTATAACCATCTTAAATAATGTATATTCTTAAATATATGAAGCGCTTAATGAGATTTAAAATATTGATGATAACCTGTTTGATTAATATTTAATATGATGTTGTCAATCAATATCCTTTCTAACTAAAATTAAGCATAGAATTTATATTTAAAATTTGAATTTGATATCAGTTTTTATTATAGAAAGTATTTTATCTTTCCTATTTCATACATTTGTGTTCAACCTATGAGATGGTGACACATGAAATTCCACATCATAATTCCATGTGGCTTAATGTGGGAGCTTGAAGAAGGCTTCCAATATTTTTTTAAATAAGCGTGCAAATGAGGGGTAGGACTCTTACTCCGAGACAGAGGGAGTATTTGATTCCAATAGTTGTGCTTAAGTTTCATCAATCATATCATGTTATCGCAAGAACACAAATACGAAGAAAATCGAGTAAACTGCATTTCTGGCATCCGTACTATTGCAAGAATATCACTTTAACCTCCGTACTATCTAAACAACAGAAGCAACCCGCGTACTATTGAATTAGCAAAACTAACCAAAATCGTTAATAACTGTTAACGGATGTTAATGGGCGTTAGTAATTTGATGAATATTACTATTAATATTTTCAATTTACCCCCATAACAAAACAGACTCCCAACTTGCTTAGTTGAGTAGTAAAATGACCGATTTACCCTTATTATATATAAAAATAATTAATCCTATACACTAACATTTAGAGAGAGAGAAAAAAAAACAAACATTTCCATCTACCGTCCTTTTACCCATTGCATGACACAATTATTTATAAATTATACGACCTCAATCCCATTTTAAGAGTCAAAATCCTAAAATGGAAAGTGGGTCCTACATGTCATACTCACAACAATTATCCACCAACTCTTCTCTACCCCACTTTCTCCCTCCTACCCAACCATCAACACTCACAACACATCATCTTTTTCTTAATTCTTGAACTCACCAATTATTTTTTTACTCTTAAAATGGGACGGTGGAAGTACTCCAGTAACACAATACTATTAGAAAAAATGAAAATTGAAAAAGAAAACCTTTGCCTTCCCTAACCTCCCCATCCCCATTGTTGTTCAAATATATGTATAGGACATAGAATTTCTTAATCCCAATCATAGTTAACACTTAGGATCCCCCTATTTTATTAGAACCTTTGTAAGGTACCATTAGGATTCTTTGTGACCAGCACAGGTGTATAACAACTTTTCAATCAAGACAAACTAGCTAGAGGAAGCAAATCAGTAGACCAGAATTTAAGTTGCCGATCAACTTAGAATTCAAGTTGCCGATCAACTTACTACTCAAGTTGCCGATCGGCAAAGACAGTCTGTACTGGTAGTCAGGTTACATCGCTCTACCTTAAAGTCAACCTTACTGATTGTCTTTGTCCTTTCGTACTGTCTTATCCGAAAGTAGTTTATCTGCTCTGTTATGATTACTGCGCCGTCTGACACAACTATTTTTAGCTCTACTCTGTCTCTACTTGTTTTTTGCAGGTAACCGGTTGAGACAAAGGGGTCTTCACCCATCAGACTTTTCCAAGCATGCGTGTACTCCATATCTTTGCCATTAATGCTGAAGATACCGCATTTAATGCTCCTTAACTACCCAGCTGGAAATTCAATTTGGAAGCCTTCTTCAATAAGACTCAAGTCATTAACTCCTCTTAAGTGATGAAAGATATTTTCAAACTGAGATCATAACAAATCTTATAGTTATCTATTATACCTAAGTGATCTATATAATACCATATAATTTGCAAGGATATTAAGTTGTACTCCATCCGTCTGATTTTAAGAGTCAAAATTTGTTTGGGTTCAAAAAAAATAAAATAAAATCTTTTAATTGTAAAATATATTATCAATAAGTTGTACTAAATCAAATAAAAATAATTTTAGAGCATTGAATGTTGTTATCTCATAGGGTTGAGCTCCATTTATGATTATTTTTAATATATTGAACGAATTTTCTGCAAGCTTCATAGAAAAGTATGAATGATGAATGCCTGGTTGAGTATGTGACAAATTTAGCTATTTGTTTCTTTATATCAACTAGTGAGTAACCCGTCGAGATTTTACGGGAGCATAGTAATGCTAAGAATAAAAAAAATACTCCCTCCGTTCCTTAATGATCTTCAAATTTGACATTTTTCATTAATAACCCCCTCCCCCCATGATCTACATTGCTATATAAAGTCCAACGATGATGTTAACATCAAGATGAGGATGAGCTTGACAATGAATGTTGTTATCTTATAACCCAACTTATTCCAATACACACTACCCACTGTCTTTTCATGTAACCCAAGAGCTCCATGTAAAAAACCATACATACATGAAGCATTCACTTAAATAATGTAAATATGATATATGCGCATATCATCCCATCCTATTCACACCCACAACCACACACAATAAGAAGAAAATAAACGGAAAAAGGAAGATATTTGAAGCCCTCAGGCTTACAATGAAAGTGAAACATCCATTAAGTCTTCATGGACACAGTGCTAAATTATAATTCATACTATTTCGTCCCAAATTGAGTTAGTAACGTCCTCCTCTATCGAGAGAAAACTGCATGTGATGTAAATAAATAGTGATGAGAAGCATTACACAGAACCACTGACAAAGGAAATAATTTAGCATCAAAGGTCCATCACAAATGCAAAAGAATTGCAAATGTGCCCCCCCCCCCCAACATGGATGTTTAAATTTGTCCTTGATCATTTTGGGATGGAGTATCAATTTAAGAATATTTCTCATTCATTCTACCCGAAGCGCAACAGCTCCACAGACCACCCCCCAACATGGATGTTTAAATTTGTCCTTGATCTAAATCATCTCCAGAAATATTTTTCACAATATTATAAGGATATGTACAACAAATTGTAAATGAGAGAATAACAAAATAGCAAAAACATTTCAAGCCTTCTCATTAAGCCACGTGGAATTATGACATGGAAATCCACGTGGCATTATTCTATAGGCAAATGTATATAATACTTATTTCAGGAAATGATTTAGTTTTTTAAAACTGATTTTTTTTTTAAATCAAATATTTTCTGAGCTTAAATTACGAAAACATGATTACTTAATTTTAGTAGGCTAAAGATAATGGATATCTTAAATTAAAATATTAGAAATTATAATCATTCAGTTAGTTGAATTTTAAGATATGGGCTAAAGATAAGAAATGTGATGTAGCAGTATATCTCGGTGAAGAAAATCGAGCCACCTATTTTGCAAAAATAAAAATAAAAATAAAAATAAAAATAAAAATAAAAATGAAGGATTCTATAAATAAAGTATGTTTGATGTTTTAAATTACTAATTGATGCGGACACTAACGCGTTGAAGTTTTTGGAGTAATTTCAGCGAGTGCGCCGAAACCGTCATAACTTTTGACTCCGGATGAACCGCGGAACGCACCGCATATCAAATCGAACGTCGGAGCGAGACGGACAAAAGTCGTTATCTTTAATTTGGACGTAGATGTTGTCAACTTTGCATGCATATTCATTTTAAATATGGGAATTTGTATTTTTTTGTTATTTAGTGAAAAAAAATTAAAGTTAATAATTAATGGTAAAAATCTACACATCTATATAATATATAAAAGCAAAAATATTTCAAGCCTTCTCATTAAGCCACGTGGAATTATGACGTGGAAATCCACGTGGCATTATTCTATAGGCAAATGTATATATTACTTATTTCAGGAAATAATTTAGTTTTTTAAAACTGATTTTTTTTTTAAATCAAATATTTTCTGAGCTTAAATTACGAAAACATGATTACTTAATTTTAGTAGGCTAAAGATAATGGATATCTTAAATTAAAATATTAGAAATTATAATCATTCAGTTAGTTGAATTTTAAGATATGGGCTAAAGATAAGAAATGTGATGTAGCAGTATATCTCGGTGAAGAAAATCGAGCCACCTATTTTGCAAAAATAAAAATAAAAATAAAAATAAAAATAAAAATAAAAATGAAGGATTCTATAAATAAAGTATGTTTGATGTTTTAAATTACTAATTGATGCGGACACTAACGCGTTGAAGTTTTTGGAGTAATTTCAGCGAGTGCGCCGAAACCGTCATAAATTTTGACTCCGGATGAACCGCGGAACGCACCGCATATCAAATCGAACGTCGGAGCGAGACGGACAAAAGTCGTTATCTTTAATTTGGACGTAGATGTTGTCAACTTTGCATGCATATTCATTTTTATATGGGAATTTGTATTTTTTTGTTATTTAGTGAAAAAAAATTAAAGTTAATAATTAATGGTAAAAATCTACACATCTATATAATATATAAAAGCAAAAACATTTCAAGCCTTCTCATTAAGCCACGTGGAATTATGACGTGGAAATCCACGTGGCATTATTATATAGGCAAATGTATATAATACTTATTTCAGGAAATGATTTAGTTTTTTAAAACTGATTTTTTTTTAAATCAAATATTTTCTGAGCTTAAATTACGAAAACATGATTACTTAATATTAGTAGGCTAAAGATAATGGATATCTTAAATTAAAATATTAGAAATTATAATCATTCAGTTAGTTGAATTTTAAGATATGGGCTAAAGATAAGAAATGTGATGTAGCAGTATATCTCGGTGAAGAAAATCGAGCCACATATTTTGCAAAAATAAAAATAAAAATAAAAATAAAAATAAAAATAAAAATGAAGGATTCTATAAATAAAGTATGTTTGATGTTTTAAATTACTAATTGATGCGGACACTAACGCGTTGAAGTTTTTGGAGTAATTTCAGCGAGTGCGCCGAAACCGTCATAACTTTTGACTCCGGATGAACCGCAGAACGCACCGCATATCAAATCGAACGTCGGAGCGAGACGGACAAAAGTCGTTATCTTTAATTTGGACGTAGATGTTGTCAACTTTGCATGCATATTCATTTTTATATGAGAATTTGTATTTTTTTGTTATTTAGTGAAAAAAAATTAAAGTTAATAATTAATGGTAAAAATCTACACATCTATATAATATATAAAAGCAAAAACATTTCAAGCCTTCTCATTAAGCCACGTGGAATTATGACGTGGAAATCCACGTGGCATTATTCTATAGGCAAATGTATATAATACTTATTTCAGGAAATGATTTAGTTTTTTAAAACTGATTTTTTTTTAAATCAAATATTTTCTGAGCTTAAATTACGAAAACATGATTACTTAATTTTAGTAGGCTAAAGATAATGGATATCTTAAATTAAAATATTAGAAATTATAATCATTCAGTTAGTTGAATTTTAAGATATGGGCTAAAGATAAGAAATGTGATGTAGCAGTATATCTCGGTGAAGAAAATCGAGCCACATATTTTGCAAAAATAAAAATAAAAATAAAAATAAAAATGAAGGATTCTATAAATAAAGTATGTTTGATGTTTTAAATTACTAATTGATGCGGACACTAACGCGTTGAAGTTTTTGGAGTAATTTCAGCGAGTGCGCCGAAACCGTCATAACTTTTGACTTCGGATGAACCGCGGAACGCACCGCATATCAAATCGAACGTCGGAGTGAGACGGACAAAAGTCGTTATCTTTAATTTGGACGTAGATGTTGTCAACTTTGCATGCATATTCATTTTTATATGGGAATTTGTATTTTTTTGTTATTTAGTGAAAAAAAATTAAAGTTAATAATTAATGGTAAAAATCTACACATCTATATAATATATAAAAGCAAAAACATTTCAAGCCTTCTCATTAAGCCACGTGGAATTATGACGTGGAAATCCACGTGGCATTATTATATAGGCAAATGTATATAATACTTATTTCAGGAAATGATTTAGTTTTTTAAAACTGATTTTTTTTTAAATCAAATATTTTCTGAGCTTAAATTACGAAAACATGATTACTTAATTTTAGTAGGCTAAAGATAATGGATATCTTAAATTAAAATATTAGAAATTATAATCATTCAGTTAGTTGAATTTTAAGATATGGGCTAAAGATAAGAAATGTGATGTAGCAGTATATCTCGATGAAGAAAATCGAGCCACATATTTTGCAAAAATAAAAATAAAAATAAAAATTAAAATTAAAATTAAAATTAAAATGAAGGATTCTATAAATAAAGTATGTTTGATGTTTTAAATTACTAATTGATGCGGACACTAACGCGTTGAAGTTTTTGGAGTAATTTCAGCGAGTGCGCCGAAACCGTCATAACTTTTGACTCCGGATGAACCGCGGAACGCACCGCATATCAAATCGAACGTCGGAGCGAGACGGACAAAAGTCGTTATCTTTAATTTGGATGTAGATGTTGTCAACTTTGCATGAATATTCATTTTTATATGGGAATTTGTATTTTTTTGTTATTTAGTGAAAAAAAATTAAAGTTAATAATTAATGGTAAAAATCTACACATCTATATAATATATAAAAGCAAAAACATTTCAAGCCTTCTCATTAAGCCACGTGGAATTATGACGTGGAAATCCACGTGGCATTATTATATAGGCAAATGTATATAATACTTATTTCAGGAAATGATTTAGTTTTTTAAAACTGATTTATTTTTAAATCAAATATTTTCTGAGCTTAAATTACGAAAACATGATTACTTAATTTTAGTAGGCTAAAGATAATGGATATCTTAAATTAAAATATTAGAAATTATAATCATTCAGTTAGTTGAATTTTAAGATATGGGCTAAAGATAAGAAATGTGATGTAGCAGTATATCTCGGTGAAGAAAATCGAGCCACATATTTTGCAAAAATAAAAATAAAAATAAAAATAAAAATAAAAATTAAAATGAAGGATTCTATAAATAAAGTATGTTTGATGTTTTAAATTACTAATTGATGCGGACACTAACGCGTTGAAGTTTTTGGAGTAATTTCAGCGAGTGCGCCGAAACCGTCATAACTTTTGACTCCGGATGAACCGCGGAACGCACCGCATATCAAATCGAACGTCGGAGCGAGACGGACAAAAGTCGTTATCTTTAATTTGGACGTAGATGTTGTCAACTTTGCATGAATATTCATTTTTATATGGGAATTTGTATTTTTTTGTTATTTAGTGAAAAAAAATTAAAGTTAATAATTAATGGTAAAAATCTACACATCTATATAATATATAAAAGCAAAAACATTTCAAGCCTTCTCATTAAGCCACGTGGAATTATGACGTGGAAATCCACGTGGCATTATTATATAGGCAAATGTATATAATACTTATTTCAGGAAATGATTTAGTTTTTTAAAACTGATTTTTTTTTAAATCAAATATTTTCTGAGCTTAAATTACGAAAACATGATTACTTAATTTTAGTAGGCTAAAGATAATGGATATCTTAAATTAAAATATTAGAAATTATAATCATTCAGTTAGTTGAATTTTAAGATATGGGCTAAAGATAAGAAATGTAATGTAGCAGTATATCTCGGTGAAGAAAATCGAGCCACATATTTTGCAAAAATAAAAATAAAAATAAAAATAAAAATAAAAATGAAGGATTCTATAAATAAAGTATGTTTGATGTTTTAAATTACTAATTGATGCGGACACTAACGCGTTGAAGTTTTTGGAGTAATTTCAGCGAGTGCGCCGAAACCGTCATAACTTTTGACTCCGGATGAACCGCGGAACGCACCGCATATCAAATCGAACGTCGGAGCGAGACGGACAAAAGTCGTTATCTTTAATTTGGACGTAGATGTTGTCAACTTTGCATGCATATTCATTTTTATATGAGAATTTGTATTTTTTGTTATTTAGTGAAAAAAAATTAAAGTTAATAATTAATGGTAAAAATCTACACATCTATATAATATATAAAAGCAAAAACATTTCAAGCCTTCTCATTAAGCCACGTGGAATTATGACGTGGAAATCCACGTGGCATTATTATATAGGCAAATGTATATAATACTTATTTCAGGAAATGATTTAGTTTTTTAAAACTGATTTATTTTTAAATCAAATATTTTCTGAGCTTAAATTACGAAAACATGATTACTTAATTTTAGTAGGCTAAAGATAATGGATATCTTAAATTAAAATATTAGAAATTATAATCATTCAGTTAGTTGAATTTTAAGATATGGGCTAAAGATAAGAAATGTGATGTAGCAGTATATCTCGGTGAAGAAAATCGAGCCACATATTTTGCAAAAATAAAATAAAAATAAAAATAAAAATAAAAATTAAAATGAAGGATTCTATAAATAAAGTATGTTTGATGTTTTAAATTACTAATTGATGCGGACACTAACGCGTTGAAGTTTTTGGAGTAATTTCAGCGAGTGCGCCGAAACCGTCATAACTTTTGACTCCGGATGAACCGCGGAACGCACCGCATATCAAATCGAACGTCGGAGCGAGACGGACAAAAGTCGTTATCTTTAATTTGGACGTAGATGTTGTCAACTTTGCATGAATATTCATTTTTATATGGGAATTTGTATTTTTTTGTTATTTAGTGAAAAAAAAATTAAAGTTAATAATTAATGGTAAAAATCTACACATCTATATAATATATAAAAGCAAAAACATTTCAAGCCTTCTCATTAAGCCACGTGGAATTATGACGTGGAAATCCACGTGGCATTATTATATAGGCAAATGTATATAATACTTATTTCAGGAAATGATTTAGTTTTTTAAAACTGATTTTTTTTTAAATCAAATATTTTCTGAGCTTAAATTACGAAAACATGATTACTTAATTTTAGTAGGCTAAAGATAATGGATATCTTAAATTAAAATATTAGAAATTATAATCATTCAGTTAGTTGAATTTTAAGATATGGGCTAAAGATAAGAAATGTAATGTAGCAGTATATCTCGGTGAAGAAAATCGAGCCACATATTTTGCAAAAATAAAAATAAAAATAAAAATAAAAATAAAAATGAAGGATTCTATAAATAAAGTATGTTTGATGTTTTAAATTACTAATTGATGCGGACACTAACGCGTTGAAGTTTTTGGAGTAATTTCAGCGAGTGCGCCGAAACCGTCATAACTTTTGACTCCGGATGAACCGCGGAACGCACCGCATATCAAATCGAACGTCGGAGCGAGACGGACAAAAGTCGTTATCTTTAATTTGGACGTAGATGTTGTCAACTTTGCATGCATATTCATTTTTATATGAGAATTTGTATTTTTTGTTATTTAGTGAAAAAAAATTAAAGTTAATAATTAATGGTAAAAATCTACACATCTATATAATATATAAAAGCAAAAACATTTCAAGCCTTCTCATTAAGCCACGTGGAATTATGACGTGGAAATCCACGTGGCATTATTCTATAGGCAAATGTATATAATACTTATTTCAGGAAATGATTTAGTTTTTTAAAACTGATTTTTTTTGTAAATCAAATATTTTCTGAGCTTAAATTACGAAAACATGATTACTTAATTTTAGTAGGCTAAAGATAATGGATATCTTAAATTAAAATATTAGAAATTATAATCATTCAGTTAGTTGAATTTTAAGATATGGCTAAAGATAAGAAATATGATGTAGCAGTATATCTCGGTGAAGAAAATCGAGCCACATATTTTGCAAAAATAAAAATAAAAATAAAAATAAAAACGAAGGATTCTATAAATAAAGTATGTTTGATGTTTTAAATTACTAATTGATGCGGACACTAACGCGTTGAAGTTTTTGGAGTAATTTCAGCGAGTGCGCCGAAACCGTCATAACTTTTGACTCCGGATGAACCGCGGAACGCACCGCATATCAAATCGAACGTCGGAGCGAGACGGACAAAAGTCGTTATCTTTAATTTGGACGTAGATGTTGTCAACTTTGCATGCATATTCATTTTTATATGAGAATTTGTATTTTTTGTTATTTAGTGAAAAAAAATTAAAGTTAATAATTAATGGTAAAAATCTACACATCTATATAATATATAAAAGCAAAAAAATTTCAAGCCTTCTCATTAAGCCACGTGGAATTATGACGTGGAAATCCACGTGGCATTATTCTATAGGCAAATGTATATAATACTTATTTCAGGAAATGATTTAGTTTTTTAAAACTGATTTTTTTTTTTAAATCAAATATTTTCTGAGCTTAAATTACGAAAACATGATTACTTAATTTTAGTAGGCTAAAGATAATGGATATCTTAAATTAAAATATTAGAAATTATAATCATTCAGTTAGTTGAATTTTAAGATATGGCTAAAGATAAGAAATGTGATGTAGCAGTATATCTCGGTGAAGAAAATCGAGCCACATATTTTGCAAAAATAAAAATAAAAATAAAAATAAAAACGAAGGATTCTATAAATAAAGTATGTTTGATGTTTTAAATTACTAATTGATGCGGACACTAACGCGTTGAAGGTTTTGGAGTAATTTCAGCGAGTGCGCCGAAACCGTCATAACTTTTGACTCCGGATGAACCGCGGAACGCACCGCATATCAAATCGAACGTCGGAGCGAGACGGACAAAAGTCGTTATCTTTAATTTGGACGTAGATGTTGTCAACTTTGCATGCATATTCATTTTTATATGAGAATTTGTATTTTTTGTTATTTAGTGAAAAAAAATTAAAGTTAATAATTAATGGTAAAAATCTACACATCTATATAATATATAAAAGCAAAAACATTTCAAGCCTTCTCATTAAGCCACGTGGAATTATGACGTGGAAATCCACGTGGCATTATTCTATAGGCAAATGTATATAATACTTATTTCAGGAAATGATTTAGTTTTTTAAAACTGATTTTTTTTTTAAATCAAATATTTTCTGAGCTTAAATTACGAAAACATGATTACTTAATTTTAGTAGGCTAAAGATAATGGATATATTAAATTAAAATATTAGAAATTATAATCATTCAGTTAGTTGAATTTTAAGATATGGCCAAAGATAAGAAATGTGATGTAGCAGTATATATCGGTGAAGAAAATCGAGCCACATATTTTGCAAAAATAAAAATAAAAATAAAAATAAAAATAAAAATAAAAATGAAGGATTCTATAAATAAAGTATGTTTGATGTTTTAAATTACTAATTGATGCGGACACTAACGCGTTGAAGTTTTTGGAGTAATTTCAGCGAGTGCGCCGAAACCGTCATAATTTTTGACTCCGGATGAACCGCGGAACGCACCGCATATCAAATCGAACGTCGGAGCGAGACGGACAAAAGTCGTTATCTTTAATTTGGACGTAGATGTTGTCAACTTTGCATGCATATTCATTTTTATATGAGAATTTGTATTTTTTGTTATTTAGTGAAAAAAAATTAAAGTTAATAATTAATGGTAAAAATCTACACATCTATATAATAATTCCAATTGCACAATTCCAAGAGCAGCAGTAATTCAGTGAATAACAGAAGTTGGCATTCCAGTTTTCAAGTCCAGAAAATTTATCAACATTCCCTTCGTCCGAATATGAAAAATCCTTCTTTGTTTTTCATATTTGACATTTTAGTTAATTTGAAGAATTTTGATGTTATGAGTTTGCAATAGAACATTATGATTGTAGAGGAATTTATGCTTATTAAGATTGTAATCATATTGAAATTAAACCGGACTACATCTTGTGCGAAATAAAACACATGGAGAATATTACAATCTAAACATGGTACAGATAAAATTTCAAACACTTGGTGTGCGTTAACCAAATAAAAAAAATTCAGTCATTGATGATATCCCCAAACTCAATGATGTCTATTGTAGAATCATGAACAGAAGTGTAAACTTTCTTCCATCTTCTTAAAAGAATACATTCATAAATTGAGAAGCCTAAAAAGCCCATCATCTAATCTCCTGAAGTAAACTTACAGCTTCAACAGGCTTATTTTTGGGTAAATTTAGGCTGACATCTAAATCCGCAATATTTAGGGCCTTAGTTTTGAAGGCATTGACAATTGAAAAGGGCTGAGAAAAGAGATACCTGTTAAAGTCGTTGAAGATGATTGCCCGTGGTTTGGCCGCTGAGATTATCAAAATCCGTCTCTCCTACCCTCAATTGCCAAATAAGCCTGCTGCCTGTCCTATAGCAACTGTCCAGCAACTCGTATTTCAATTGGAAGAATGAGGGAAGCACTGGAAGATTGTTTGATGGCAGCTCCATTACATTCCAACTTTCTAAAGGTGCAACTTAAAGCTACCAAGTAAGCATCATCATCTACTGATGATGATGCTTACTTGCCATTTTAATTAATTTGAAGAATTTTGATGTTATGAGTTTGCAAGAGAACATTTTGATTGTAGAGGAATTTATGCTTATTAAGTTTGTAATTAGATTGAAATTACACCAGACTACAACTTGTGCGAAATAAAACACAGGGAGAATATTACCATCTAAACATGGTTCAGACAAAATTTCAAACAGCTTGTGTGCATTAACCAAACAAAAATTTACACTCATTGATGATATCCCCAAACTCAATGATGTCCATTATAGAATCATTAGCAGAAGTGTAAACTTTCTTGCTATCAACTTAAAAGAATACATTCATACATTGAGAAGCCCTAAAAAGGCCAGCCATCTAATCTCCTAAAGTAAAATAACAGCTTCAAATATATATCTTTTTGCGTAAATTTAGCCTATAACATCTAAATTCGTAATATTTAGGGCTTTAGTTTTGATGGTATTGACAATTGAAAGGAGCTGAGAAAGGATATACCTGTTAAAATCGTTGAAGATGGTTGCCCGTGGTTTGGCCGATGAGTTGATTGAAATCCGTCTCTCCTACCCTCAATTGCCAAATAAGCCTCTGTTGAAATCCCAGGATATCTTTTACCGTTGAAATAGCTGCTAAGCGAGGGACTGAGGGTAGTAATTTGAAAATAAAGTGTATATATATATGTAAGGGTTAGAGTAAAAATAAAGTGTATATATATATATAATATATAAAAAGAGAAACATTTTGAGCCCTCTCAGCCTATCCACGTGGAATTGTGAGCTGGAATTCCACGTGTATTGCCAGCCTCTGCCTATCTCCCCTCCTCATTTCAATATTCCCCTCTCTCAGCACACACCTTTTTTTCCTCCCCTAACTCTCTATCCCTCTTTCGTTCTCCACAAAATGATTCCTAATTCCTCACCTCAATTCCACCGATCACAAACCCAGTTGCGAATTCCACCCCGCGCTCCGACGTTCACCGCCCAGTCAACCGAACTCCGATCAATCAAACCGATCTCGAGCTTCGGCCTTGATGTGCGCTCTAAGAAAGTTCGCCGACATAGAGATGGTTCCGGTGAACTCTGGCGAATTCCGAAAATCGGTCCGATGTGCAGAAAGTGGCCGGAGCGAGTCCATTGTTCTTCCCCCCAATCGGCAATCTGTCACTCCGCTCCGTCATAAACGACCTTGAGCGTGGTCATGGACTCTAGCGAACAGGAAACAGAGATCTGAACCAGTTGCGATTTCCACCCCGCGCTCCGACGTCCCCAACCTCGCTATGGTTCCGCCGACGAGGTAATTTTATTTCCCCTTTTTGAATTTCAAACACGTTTTTTCTATTAAAAAAAATAAAATAAAATAAAAAAATCAGATCCTAAAATTTCGTGGAATTGATTGGCATATCTTTAAAAAAAATCCGCCGCATTTTAAACAAGACTCCGTTCATATCCTAATTTAACTTGATTTTCAAATTTTTGAATACTTAATTACGGTAAGAAATCTCATATAAGGAGATGAATAAAATATTTATTCTTATTTAAATATATGCCAATATATATGTATATATATGTATATATCAAATCTTACCAATATTTCTAAAAGATATACTCATGCAAGTTTATCAAAGATTTACCTCTGTGCCAATAAATTCATTTGAGCACGTCATTTATTTTTCTAAGGTGCCTTGCTTCCATCTCCTTTACCAACTGGCCGGCTAACCAATGTATTTTCGGATTGACTTATGATGTTGTGTTGTTCTTTCTTTCTTTCTTTTTTGTTTTTCTGCCATTTTTTCACAGCTAGGATTTTATTCATCTTTTTAGCAGCCAAGTTTTTTTACTTCATCAAAGTTTTTTACTTCATCAGGTAATTCTAAATTCTCTATTTTCTTTTATATTGATTTTTTTACTTCATCAAAGTTTTTTTACTTCATCAAAGTTTTTGACAATTCTTTGAGAATTCGGTAATTATTCTGTTTGAAAACAAAATTATGGATTTTTGTTTCCCGTTTGAATTGCGTTGATCATTAAGTAGCAAAATGTTTATGTAATAACCGGCCCTTTGGTCCAATTATTTTATTTTATTTTGAGGAACTCTTTTATTATTTTCGGGCTTAAATAATTAATGAGTAAGAGTTGGATTTTACTTTAGGCCCAAGTCTTTAAAACCTAGCAAAGGTTAGGAAACCTTTTTATTCTAGGAAATTAAAACCCCTAGACTATATATACTCCCTACAACCCTAATATTAGTATTATTCACAAACAAAAGTTTAGAACGAGAAATAGGGGAGAGGGAGGCGGCATCTGTGAAACCGCAAGAGGGAGAGGAGAACACGAGAAGAAAGAGAAGAAGAAGAAGAAGAGAAAGGAAGAGGGAAAGCGTTTAAGGTAAAGACACAACCCTCTAATCTTTGACTCTCCGTTTTGTCACTTAGATAAATTCGAATATAGATTTGAAACTCTAAAACCCTAACCCCAAAAGTGATCTAGGGTTATAAGAATGATATTATGAGGGAATATTGGTTGAGGTTTGATAAATACCACTAACGTGCGGAGTGCGTGCAGTGTGTGCGTGCGGTGTGCGTGCAGTGTGTGCGTGCGATGTGCGTGCAGCGTGTGTGCAGAGTGTGTTTGTGTGTGTCGTGTGTGTAGGAATAAAAGTTAGGGTTTTGTGTGTGTTTGTGCATGTGTTGTGTGCGTTTTGACTAATGAAAACAGTGAATAATAATCTGCGATGAATAGTAACAGTGAATAGTAATTTACGCTGTGAATAGTAATTTACGCAGTGAATAGTAATTTACGCTGTGAATAGTAATTTACGCTGTGAATAGTAACTGGTGCAGTGAATAGTAAAGCTGTGAATAGTATTTGGTGAGTATAATGGAACCCTAAAGCATATTAATTGGGAATAGGAACAATGAAACCCTAGGGGTATTTTGGTAAACTAAAAGGGTATTTTGGGAATACAAATAAAAGGGTAGTACAAACCCTAGAATGAATATCAAACTTGAAAGGGGTTTAAGAAGATAAACTCATGAGGTTAAGAAAGTAAAAGAAAGTATTTGGGGACGGAAGTAAATAGTATTACTTGTCCTAAGACTATTTTATGCATGATTGTAGATGCGTGCACGAGGTTTGCTAAGTGGAATAACGCAAAGCCAAGGTAAGGGATTACGTTCCTTAAAGTATTTGAATATCATCCTTTGAAATAGGATCCCTTTTATTCTTTCAAGTGTAGCTACTTATGGCCGTAGCATTTGAACTCTTATGACTCGAACGTCTTTTGAACTATCTTACCCATGATATGTGTTGTTCATAGGGTATCAAAGAGAATTGAAATTGCTTTAAGTATTCTTGTACCTAGAATGCTTTGTGGAACATTGCTATATCTAAAAGAAACGGGTATAGTTAGCTTAGTCTGATAAAAAAGGGCTTAGCTAGAATTAGTCTGACTGAAAAGGGCTAATTTAGATAGTCTAATTTGAGAGAAAAGAATTAGACGCAACGCTACTTGATGAAGTGGCTTAATGATCATGATCAAAATTAAGAGGGAGCACCGTGAGAAGGTGTAAGGTCCCTCGACACCCTGAAAAGGTGTAACACCCTGAAAAGGTGATGAATGTAACTATGGAATTGACGGACCTGTATTAGGGCCATAACTTCTTGAACTTGATAACTGTGCTTTCGTATATATGTACAGTTAAGATTATTGATTTTAGCCTTTCATTGAAGATATTATGTTGGCTCCGTTCTTTCGGTCATCTCTCCTTAGTACCCGGAGAGATCCCGTATGAACTTACTGAGCATTGTTCGCTCACCCCTTCTCCTATTATCTTTCCCAGGTAAAGATTAAGGACCTAGAAGGATTGCAAGGAAGGGCAGTCGGTGGTCAAACGAAGGGTTTAAGATACTTTTATGTTTTTATATTGAGCTAGTGGGATGTACTAGCCGTTAGAATTTAAATGTTAGTTACGCTTCCGCACTATTTTGAATTATGGTTAGATTAAACTAGCCGTTGCTGTGAACGTTGGATTTGAATTATGTTTGACGTTTGAGATTTCCCATGGTTTATGGATATTATTTATTATATGAAAGTTTGGGTCGTTACAGTTGGTATCAGAGCTATGGGATTAGAGCTTAAGGGATAGGAACTCTGATATTGAATATGTTTGATTTAAGCGTTTTAGGAAGACTAAGATTGCTTGAAGTCAAACTAGTTAATTATGAAAACTTACTATTTTAGAAAAGAACCTAAGATAAGAATTCCTCGAGAGATATGAGGAATATAAGTGAACACTTTGGGAGTGAAACTTGAAGGGTTACACTAGAATGTCATTCTTTTAAGTTGCTTATGCAATTGATGATTATAGTCATATACCTTTAAGTATATGGTACTGATAATGGTTATGTCTTGATTGGACGGACTTAGAAGAAACATGAAGATGAACTTGAAACACATAATAATCAAGAAAAAAGTGATCCAGAGGTAGACACTCAAGATTCAGAGGTTAACTGAAGACTTGGAAGCTGAAAAGACAAAACTAAGCTTTATACTAGGGAAGTGAATGCGAGATAGGAAGGCATTGCTAGGCACTCGCAAAGACTTAGAAGAAGTCAAAGAGACCATGACTCAGAATGAAAAGTACTATCATGAAACCCGAGAACGGGCGTACTAGTGGTACTACGAATTGAAAGACTTAAAGGAAGAAAGAGCTAGGGAGTCAGAACCAACAACCCCCATAGGCAATGAAGCGCCAAAGGAAGATAATTGGTAGCTGAAGAAGAGATCAAGGAAGTAGAAATCAACCTTGGGGACAATGAAGCTACCCCAATTGTAATTGATGATAATGAACCACCAATGGTACCAGTTCGTAGGTCCAGAGGTAGACCAAGAGGCTCTAAGAAGACTCCAAAGGTGCTTAGTGGAAGACCTAGGGGAAGGCCTAGAAAGGTGTCCATGATTGAAAAGTGGAACATAGAATTTATATCATTCATAGTATTGATAGTTAGTTCTAGTTAGAGAAAATACTAGAATTTTTTTTGTTTTGTTTACTTTTATTCCAAGAAGATCCTCGTAATAAAAGTTTATAATTTATTCTAAGCAAATGGCTTTGTTTAGTGTTTCGTTCTTAAATGTTAAAGCGTGTGAGCTAGTCTAGAACGAGAAAGTATGGGTCAAGTGAAAAGACCTTAAGTATAGTTGGCTTATTGAAACGGCCAAGTGAAATTAGTTTTGGTCTAGTAAAACGATCGAAACAAGAATAAAGTGACCTATTGAAACGGTCAAAAGTAAAAGTAATTGGCTTAGTAAAACGGCCAAAATGTGAATGAAAGTAGGTCTAGTGAATCGACCTGCGATGAATAAGTAAAGTCTAGTAAAATGACTTCCCTAAGTAGAATTGGTCTATTGGAAGGACCAGAAATCTAGTAAACCGATCTTTGGTAAAAGTTACGTCTTTTGGGGACGGCCTATTTATGTGAAAGTATTAAGCATTGTACAATGCTTGTGTTGGTGTGAGTAATAGTGTTAAACGTGCGAGTTAACCTGGAACAAGTAAGAATGGTCTATTGAAACGACCAATGAAAGTGATTATGGTCTATTGAAATGACCGATGAAAATAGAAATGGTCTAATGAAGCGACCAATAAATCTAGTAAATTCGACTAATGGAAATAGTGATGGTCTGTTGAAGCGACCAATGGTTTAGTGAATGACCTATAAATTGAATGTTAGTCTGTAGAGACGAGCTATAGTATGAGAGTGCGTGAAAACGTCTCGTATTCATGATAACTAATGATAGTATCATATTATCCGAAAAGTGTTCAAAACGCCAGAGTGGCTGAGTTATGATGCTAACTCAAGGAAGTATGACGGTGAACGACTATAGTGCTAGATTCACCGAATTGCTAGAAGTTTCCCTAACGTTCTTCGATGATGAAGCGCAAAAGGCTCGAAAGTTTGAATCTAGTTTGAGTAATTGGATTAGATATAGAATCACTCTGTTAATGCTACCAACCTATGATCAAGTGTTAGATAGGGCAAGGATAGTGGAGAAAGAATCAGATAGTTATCGCAGTAAGCGAGAAGAGAAGAAGAGTCAACTGAGAAAGAGTCGACTGAATCCAAAGGAAGCTGGAACCGCGATGGGAACAATAATAAGTGGAAGGCTACTGACGATCGTGAAAAGGAAGATACTACAAGTAAGTACCAGAGTAAAGGCTATGGCAATAGAAATGATGGTAATAAGAACGACGCCAAAGGGCAAGGTTCTGATGAGAAGTGCCAAATGATTGCTTGGCTAAGAATATGAATTTAGTTCTGAGGCGTTAGAGAATTCTTTAGTTATCGATATTCAAACTAGAGACTCGATCCCTACTACATCTATATCTAGGAATGTCCTTTGACATTGGACGAGAAAGAGCTTGAGGTTGATCTCATTAATTTGGACATCGAAGAATTTGATGTGATCTTGGGAATGGACTGGTTGGCTGCATACCATGCCCATGTGGATTGTTTTAAAGAAAGAAGTCCACTTCAGATTACTATCTAGAAAAGAGGGATGTTCTCAAGGAACGAAACCTAGAACCCGATCGAACCTTATATCAGTAATGAAGGCTCGTAAGCTTTTAAAGAAAGGATGTGAAGGATTCTTGGCGTACATTGGTGATACGTGCAAGAAGGGAGTAACCGTAGAATCACTTTCTGTGAGTAGAGATTTCAAGGACGTGTTTCCTGAGGATTTACCGGGAATACCTCCATAAAGAGAATAGAATTTTCTATTGATTTGGTACCGGAGACTTCACCAATATCGAAGGCGCCGTATAGAATGGCTCCGTCAGAATTGAAGAATTAAAGGAGCAACTGCAAGAGTTGTTGGATAAGAGTTTGATTAGACCGAGTGTATCACCATGGGTTGCACCGGTGTTGTTTGTGAAGAAGAAGGATGGGTCGATGAGGTTATGTATCGACTATCGTGAATTGAACCGCGTGACGGTAAGGAATCAATGCCCGTTGCCAAGAATAGATGACTTGTTTCATCAACTTCGTGGAGCGTATTATTTCTCGAAGATAGACTTGAGGTCTAGTTATCATCAACTAAGAGCAAAGAAGAATGGTATAGCTAAGACAGCCTTTAGAACAAGGTATGGTCATTATGAGTTTGTAGTGATGCCGTTTGGATTGACTAACGCACCGGCAGCGTTTATGGAACTAATGAATAGAATATTTCAGAAGTTCTTAGACAAATGTGTGATTGTATTCATTGATGACATTTTGATGTATTCAAATACTAAGGAAGATCATGAAGAGCACTTAAGGCTAGTGCTGCAAATCTTAAGAGAGCAGAAGTTATATGCTAAATTCAAGAAGTGTGAATTCTGGTTGGAGGAAGTAGCATTCTTAGGACATGTGGTGTCAAAGGATGGGATTTATGTGGATCCAACGAAAATAGAAGCTATTGTGAATTGGGAAAGACCAACTTCGGTTAGTGAGATAAGAAGTTTCTTAGGTTTGGCTAGCTACTATAGGAGATTCGTACAAGGTTTCTCGAAGTTGTCAGTGCCATTAACGAAGTTAACTCAGAAAGGAGCAAAGTTTGTTTGGTCAGAAGAATGTGAAAAGAGTTTTGAGGAATTGAAGCGACGATTGGTGTCCACACCAGTTCTTGCTTTACCATCGGGATCGAATGAATTTGTAATATATAGTGATGCTTCGCTCAAAGGACTAGGCTGCGTGTTGATGCAGAATGATAAAGTTATAGCATATGCATCTAGGCAATTAAAGAACCATGAGAAGAATTATCCAACCCATGATCTAGAGTAAGCTGCAGTGGTGTTTGCTTTGAAGATATGGAGGCACTAATTGTATGGGGTGACATGTCAGATTTATACGGATCACAAGAGCCTTAAGTATATATTTACCTAGAAAGAACTTAATATGCGACAAAGAAGATGGTTGGAGTTATTGAAAGATTATGATTGTATGATTTTGTACCACCCTGGAAAAGCTAATAAGGTGGCAGATGCGTTGAGTAGGAATAACCGTGGAACGCTAGCGACGCTAATTTCTAAGGAAGAAAGTGCGTGGAACCGCATTGAGATTTCAAGCATGGAAGTGCGAGTGAAGGGCTATTTGGCTCAAATGAGTGCTCAGCCAACGCTTATGGTAAGAATTAAAGAAGCACAAGGGATTAACGAAGAAGTAATGAAAGTACATGAGAGTATCGCTAAAGAGAAGGCAAAATACTTTCGTGTGGGAGAAGATGGAATCATGAGGTACCAATCTAGGGTATGGGTGCCAGACAATGAGGATATTATGAGGGAGATTTTGAAAAAAGCTCATTGTTCGAGATTCTCCTTACATCCTGGAAGTACAAAGATGTATAGAAACTTGAGAGAAACGTTCTGGTGGAACAATATGAAAGGAGATATAGCCGAGTTTATATCAAAGTGTTTGGTGTGTCAACAAGTAAAAAGTGAGCACCAGAGACCGGCAGGATTACTACAGTCATTACCTATTCCTGAGTCGAAGTGGGAACATATAGCTATGGATTTGGTAGTAGGGTTACCAAAGACGTTGAGAGGCTACAATGCAATTTGGGTTATTGTGGATAGGCTTACGAAGTCGGCTCACTTTCTAGCGATTAAAGTGAATGATTTGTTAGAGAAATTGGCCAAGTTGTATATTGATGAAGTTGTGAGATTGCACGGGATACCAGTTTCGATAGTATCTGATAGGGATACGAGATTTACATCAAAATTTTAGAAAAGTCTACAACAAGCTTTGGGTACGGAGTTGACGATGAGTACAGCTTTTCACCCACAAACATATGAACAGTCAGAAAGGATTATTCAGACTTTAGAAGATATGTTGAGAGCTACGACTTTGGATTGGCAAGGAACTTGGGATGAACATTTGACATTGGTAGAGTTTGCCTACCACAACATTTTTCGTGTTAGTATTGGAATGGCACCGTACGAAGCATTATATGGACGAAAGTGTAAAATCACTTACTTATTGGGACGAAGTCGGTGAAAAAAAGGAAGTTAATTGGACCGGAACTTGTCCAAGCGATCGTAGATAAGGTGCAATAGATTCGGAAGTGGTGGTTGACCGCATGGAGTAGACAAATTCGTATGCGGATCGCCGAGGGCGCGATTTAAAGTTTAAATTAGACGAACATGTATTCTTGAGGATTTCGCCAACGAAAGGAGTCATGAGGTTTGATATTCGTGGGAAGTTAAGCCTAAGGTATGTTGGACCGTTTGAGATTTTAGAACGTGTGGGGATGGTAGCTTATAAGTTAGCTTTACCGCCTGTGCTAGCTGGAGTGCACAACGTGTTTCACGTATCAATGTTGAGGAAGTACATTTCCGATCCTAGTCATGTGATCGAGTACAAGCAACTCAGAGTTCGAGCCGAATTGAGTTACGACGAGGAACATGTGAAGATTGTAGATCGGAAAGATCAAATCCTGAGGAAAAGAGTAATTCCTTATGTGAAGGTACAATGGAGCAACCATACTGAAAGAGAAGCTACGTGGGAGCTCGAGAGCGAAATGCGAGAGGCATACCCCGCGTTATTTTCTGATTAAGGTACGTTTAGTTTGGTGGACCAAACTCTTTTAAGGAGGAAAGAATGTAATAACCGGCCCTTTGGTCCAATTATTTTATTTTATTTTGAGGAACTCTTTTATTATTTTCGGGCTTAAATAATTAATGAGTAAGAGTTGGATTTTACTTTAGGCCCAAGTCTTTAAAACCTAGCAAAGGTTAGGAAACCTTTTTATTCTAGGAAATTAAAACCCCTAGACTATATATACTCCCTACAACCCTAATATTAGTATTATTCACAAACAAAAGTTTAGAACGAGAAATAGGGGAGAGGGAGGCGGCATCTGTGAAACCGCAAGAGGGAGAGGAGAACACGAGAAGAAAGAGAAGAAGAAGAAGAAGAGAAAGGAAGAGGGAAAGCGTTTAAGGTAAGACACAACCCTCTAATCTTTGACTCTCCGTTTTGTCACTTAGATAAATTCGAATATAGATTTGAAACTCTAAAACCCTAACCCCAAAAGTGATCTAGGGTTATAAGAATGATATTATGAGGGAATATTGGTTGAGGTTTGATAAATACCACTAACGTGCGGAGTGCGTGCAGTGTGTGCGTGCGGTGTGCGTGCAGTGTGTGCGTGCGATGTGCGTGCAGCGTGTGTGCAGAGTGTGTTTGTGTGTGTCGTGTGTAGGAATAAAAGTTAGGGTTTTGTGTGTGTTTGTGCATGTGTTGTGTGCGTTTTGACTAATGAAAACAGTGAATAATAATCTGCGATGAATAGTAACAGTGAATAGTAATTTACGCTGTGAATAGTAATTTACGCAGTGAATAGTAATTTACGCTGTGAATAGTAATTTACGCTGTGAATAGTAACTGGTGCAGTGAATAGTAAAGCTGTGAATAGTATTTGGTGAGTATAATGGAACCCTAAAGCATATTAATTGGGAATAGGAACAATGAAACCCTAGGGGTATTTTGGTAAACTAAAAGGGTATTTTGGGAATACAAATAAAAGGGTAGTACAAACCCTAGAATGAATATCAAACTTGAAAGGGGTTTAAGAAGATAAACTCATGAGGTTAAGAAAGTAAAAGAAAGTATTTGGGGACGGAAGTAAATAGTATTACTTGTCCTAAGACTATTTTATGCATGATTGTAGATGCGTGCACGAGGTTTGCTAAGTGGAATAACGCAAAGCCAAGGTAAGGGATTACGTTCCTTAAAGTATTTGAATATCATCCTTTGAAATAGGATCCCTTTTATTCTTTCAAGTGTAGCTACTTATGGCCGTAGCATTTGAACTCTTATGACTCGAACGTCTTTTGAACTATCTTACCCATGATATGTGTTGTTCATAGGGTATCAAAGAGAATTGAAATTGCTTTAAGTATTCTTGTACCTAGAATGCTTTGTGGAACATTGCTATATCTAAAAGAAACGGGTATAGTTAGCTTAGTCTGATAAAAAAGGGCTTAGCTAGAATTAGTCTGACTGAAAAGGGCTAATTTAGATAGTCTAATTTGAGAGAAAAGAATTAGACGCAACGCTACTTGATGAAGTGGCTTAATGATCATGATCAAAATTAAGAGGGAGCACCGTGAGAAGGTGTAAGGTCCCTCGACACCCTGAAAAGGTGTAACACCCTGAAAAGGTGATGAATGTAACTATGGAATTGACGGACCTGTATTAGGGCCATAACTTCTTGAACTTGATAACTGTGCTTTCGTATATATGTACAGTTAAGATTATTGATTTTAGCCTTTCATTGAAGATATTATGTTGGCTCCGTTCTTTCGGTCATCTCTCCTTAGTACCCGGAGAGATCCCGTATGAACTTACTGAGCATTGTTCGCTCACCCCTTCTCCTATTATCTTTCCCAGGTAAAGATTAAGGACCTAGAAGGATTGCAAGGAAGGGCAGTCGGTGGTCAAACGAAGGGTTTAAGATACTTTTATGTTTTTATATTGAGCTAGTGGGATGTACTAGCCGTTAGAATTTAAATGTTAGTTACGCTTCCGCACTATTTTGAATTATGGTTAGATTAAACTAGCCGTTGCTGTGAACGTTGGATTTGAATTATGTTTGACGTTTGAGATTTCCCATGGTTTATGGATATTATTTATTATATGAAAGTTTGGGTCGTTACAGTTTAATATGAAAATAAGTTGATCTCACGTTTGATTAATTCAATGCGTACTCTGTCGTTGGCTGCGTAAATGAATGAGTCGCATGATTGTTTTGCATATCCCATTTACAGAATTTGATTCATGTCTTTTTTCGTTTTGAGTGGATTGTGTGGTAGTCTTTGTTTCCCTTTATTTGATACATAGTTGGATTGTGTGGCATTCTGTTCTCCTTTACTCGATACATAGTCGGATTGTGTGGTAGTCTGTTTCACTTTACTTTGATACATAGTCGGATTGTGAAGCAGTCTGTTCCATTTTACTTTGTTCTCGCTTTAAAGGCCTATTGGTTTTCATGAAAGGGTAAAATCAAAATTTCACAGCCGTCCGATTTATTTAGGATTAATCTGGGCCTTTGATTTGCACTACCCCACCTCCTAGGCACATGAATGGTGGTTTTCTTTATGTAGCCCATTGAATTACAATCAAGTGTGATGCATAATACTACTGAGAAAGGGGTTCAGGTTCTGACAAAGGTCAGCCATCACAATTGAGTTTGTGGTTTCAAATCCAGTCATGGTAACACCCTTTGGCTTAACCTATCATTTCAAGAAAACAAGTAATTCAACAAAGATTCAAAACAAACTTCCACATATTAGTTCCAAACATATAACTGATCATCTTATATTAACATGATACGAAATAATATCAAAAGAGAATGGTTTAAACAAACTAAAAATGTACCTTTGCATAGAGAGCATCTAGAGCATCTGTTGTAACAGGGTACCCAACACGGAATGTTGGGACCGACAAACTCTCAATCATATTCTTGGACACTGCGGATTGCATGGTGGTGAATGGAACAATCGTAGCCCCGGGAATTTCAGGATAAGTTGCAGGTTTAGCAGGAGCAGCTGCCGCTGGGGATGGAGTTGAGGCAGAAGCCACACTGGCTGTAGCCGGAGTAGCAGCCTTAGTCGGGGCAATTCCGGCAGCTGCCTCAACATCAGCAGGAGTTATCCGTCCAAACGGTCCAGTCCCAACCACCTTATTAATATCAACCTTATTTTGTTTCAAATCCAGTAAATATTTTGTAGCTCTCATTTATTTTGATTGTCCTCTTCCAAAACAAAACTAAAGGACATTGAGGGGGTAGTAAAAATCTGGACAGTGAATAAAAAAAATAAAGTCAAGTGAGTATTTATTGAAGGTTGCATCTGCATGATGAGTCTTTTGTTGCATAGTAGGATTAAGATTTTTTCTACCATTTTTGGCAGTATTTGGGTGCTTCAAATTCCCAAGTCTTTTTTTTTTTTTTTTTTTTTTTTTTTTTTTTTGCTGGTGTTCTGCTTCTGCATATTTTCATTCCAGTAGAAAGATAATTGTTTTCCTTTATATTCGGTGTACTCCCTCCGTCCCGCTCGAATTAGGATTATTGGTCAAGCAATTTATACTTTGACCAATAAATATATATTACTTGATCAAGAATCCTAATTCGAGCGGGACGGAGGGAGTATATGATACTGTTATATATCAGGTAATGGCAACAAGTAAGTCAATTGCTGTTAAAGCTATTGATAAGAGGAGCAGAGGTCGTACCATAAATGTTCGGATATTACGCCTATGGAAGCGCGAAGATACTAGATACAAAAAAGTTACCGTTGAGATGTTACTTATGGATGATGAGGTTAGTCAACCAATACTCTCTTTATATACTATTTAATCATTCAATATAATTTCGCAATTAAATCATTTTACTTCTCAATTTCTTTTTATTAATATTTTATAATGAATTTATTAGGGATCTAAAATCCAGGCAGCTATTCCACCTAGCATGTCATCCGAGTTCAAAGATATGTTTAAAGAGGGGGAGATGAAAAAAATATCTAATTTTGGAATTGAACCGAATGCCATTACTATTGTCCAAAAAGCAATTGTAAACCATGAATGGAAATTATCATTCGGTTTAGCTACCACTGTATCTGAGGTGGATACATCGGTAAATATTTCTGACAATGGCTTTGATTTCACTCCCTTTAGCCTATTTGGGAGTGATCCACATAAAAGTGTCAATGCTGATTATGTGTTCGGTGAGTATTTTAACACACAATTTTTGTTCGTTAATTAATTAGGGTAATAACTAACATTATATATTTTTCTTTACTGTAGATGTAATCGGTGAGGTGACTTTACCAATAAATGATTTTGAATATGTTAGTGCAGCCAAGGCAAGGAAGCTGGATATTAAACTGGTAGATAATGGGTACGTTATAAACGATGATTTAATTTTGTAATGAATTTTTCACATACATGGTAACTATTTAATCAGTTTTATTAATCCCCTTCTAATATTTTACAGGGGAATGGAGCTAGATGTTATCTTATGGGAGTCGTACGGAGGTCAACTGAAAACTTTTATTCAAAACAGGGGACAAGATTCAGAGGAACCAATCGTACTGATTTTACAGTTCGTGATGTGTTCAAGATATATGGGTAATATGTTATATTTTTAAATTGATTACTATCTCTAAATTCTATTTAAAAATAAGTTTTACTTAATGCTAAAATTAAAAATTGTTATATTATACAGGGAAGAGTCGTGTTTCTACCATGAAGCACGCAACAAAACTTCTTATAAATCCCGATGTTCCTGAATTAAAAGAATTTGATAAAAAGTAAGTCCCTTTAATTCTAATGACACATTTTAGACACTATTACACGTTTATGTTTTTTTTTTTTTTTTTTTTTTTTTTTGTCTAGATGATTTTAATATTACTTTCACTATTTATTTAACAGGCGTGGCAATGGATTTTCATCCATGGGTCGCAGTCTCACTACTATAACAGATGATAGCAAGTTCATCGGTGGTGACGAGTGGTTCAAAATCGAAGATGTCAAGACTATAGATGAGTTGCTCAAATGTAGTGAGGTACAAAGCAAAATTTGAATAAATTTTTATTCATTAATAGTATGTTGGTGATTATTGAACTATATATTAATTTTTACAGGTTGGCTTATACACTACATTCGCTGAAATAGTTGATGTTGACCCGCATTCTAACTGGTACTACCAAGCTTGCAGCAACAAGAAATGTAACAAAGGAGTTGACAGGAACTCAACCAAATGTCCAAAGTGCAGTACACCATACACCAACCTCATTCCAAGGTATATGTCGTTACAATTTTTTTCCTTTCACAGAATTCATTTATAAATTTATAGTGTTTTCATAGCTGTTAATGATTTGATTTGTAACCGCCTTTCCTTTTAGGTTCAAAATTAAGATTGTTGTCATTGACGGAAAGGATGATAATGGAGCTGAGTGTTACTTTATGCTGTTTGATGCATGTGCATCTAATATGCTTAATATGTCCGCTTCCCAAGTAGTTGCTGAAATATCAGAGGTAGTTATTCTATTTTACAATTTTTCAGTAAATACACTCCCTCCGTCCCACCCAACTTAGTATTGTTGCAAAAATGATTTTACTTTGAACATGCCATTTGAACATAAAATAATATTTTTTTATAAATCTTATTAACAGTTATTAATTCATTATTAATAACTCTTTCAAACTACAAATTTATATTTTTATTAGGACTATTTTTTTTTATTGCTTTGTCAACCGACAATCATGTTTATCAAAAACTGTAGCGAGCAGGACGGAGGGAGTATGTATCGTTTTATTTCATAATCTAAAATATTGTTCCTGATTGAATGGTCAGTTGGATCAATTGCCTGGAACGTTTTGTAAAATGTTTGGCAAAAAATATATATTTCGGGTGGAGATTGATGAAAGAACAAAAGATGCTGTCGGTGATAAACGTACTTTCACTGTGAGAAAAGTGACATGCGATGCCCTCTTGATTGATAAGTATTTGTCACTCACCAATTCTGATGTAAGTACAATCCATCTTGCGTCATTATTTATAAATATATATGCTATAAATATAGAATAGTTTGTTATCCATACCTATTGACACGCTGGTGTAGGGCACATATATGTTGGATTTTAAGGCAATCTGTTCCCGTTTACTTGATATATAGTCGGATTGTGCATCACACTTGATTGTAATTCAATGGCCTACATAAAGAAAACCACCATTCATGTGCCTAGGTGGTGGGGTAGTGCAAAACAAAACTAAAGGACATTTAGGGGGTAGTAAAAAGCTTGACAGTGAATATTGATTGGGATAAGTCAATGCTTACCGCAGATTGTAACCATTTGTGTAGATGTTTTTTTTTTTTTTTTTTTTTTTTAATGATAACTTCCTGCCTTGCTTTTATGATAAAATTGTATGTGTGTATCATAACACAAGTCTTTGAGCACATGAATCTGACATTGGTATCGCCCAACTTTTGATTATCCTGTTAAATTTTACTCCTGAATTACGGGGCAGGTACATGTATTTCTGTTTGTTCGTCGTATTTATTTATATTTCGAAAGGGTAGAAGATGGTCTATGTTAGTGGTAGCCATGAGAGAGGGGTAGTGAAGGTGTTGTTGGGAGATGCCGGAGAAGTGTCCGACTAAGAAAGCTGAATGTCAGACTTATCCTCTTAGCAATGAATGCTTGGCTAGAGAGACAAGTAACAACGTGAGAGAGACTTTACATGGAAAGCCCTTTATTACTCACGAGTCACGAATGCTTACAGCTCCTTGGATGGTTTAGCCAAATGAAGCCTCCCTTTTATATAGACCTCCATTTCTTCAATGGACGACCGATATCAATTTACATCAATAGACAAGATTTAATCTCTAGATATTCCTAAGAAGTATCTAGGATATGAATGGGTAGTAGGCTTTCTAGAATTATTTCACCCCGTCTTGAATGGGACTTGGAGAATTCTAGGACAGAAAAATGTGAGCCTTGATGTGTTTGAACTTTTGGGTGCATGTCTTTGAACCTTTTGGTGCGAGACATGAAGTAGTCGCAACAGCTGCAAAAGAAAGGCCCTCGGTGGTGGTTGGTGTAATGTTGAGGGTAAAGGACGCGCGGAGGCCGGATTGGTTAAGGGTAAAGATTGGATTCAAAGGAGATGGAGAGGGAGAGGGGGTAGTAAAAAGCTGGACAGTGAAAAAAATAAAAATAAAAATCAAGTGAGTATTTATTGAAGGTTGCATCTGCATGATGAGTCTTTTGTTGCATAGTAGGATTAAGATTTTTTTCCCTTTTACACATGGGCTTTTGTACCAGTTCATCCCAAGTACGTAAATGGGCAGGTCTAAGCACAACATTATGCTGCATAATGTTGTCTTTAAATAGGAGATGGCTTATGATTCCATGGATGTAGCAATGTTGTAAAGCAAATAGCTACAAGAGATCTCATTTAACATTCTAATTTAGGAAATATATCAGTTATACCCATTTGTTTACGACCGGTCTTAATGCGTTGTGGTGCAAAAACAGCTTCAGTAATAGGGCATGTACCGATTTGGCCTCCTGAACCTTTGAACTTTCCTGCACAGAGGTTAACAGAAGGGTGATAAGCCCGCCTGGGTCTGTAACCCATGTATGGGTTTAAAACGCCTTCCACGAAACTGCTTCAATCCAGGAACATTTGTCCTTTTCGCATTAACCTGAATAATAACATATTAAAAAGTCAATTACCAAATCAAACGCAAGAAAAAGAATACTCCCCGTTCCAGAATGATGATCTCACTGTTTTTGGTTGTTAGTGTGATTGGACATTGAGAAATAATTATAGATTAATTTAATATCCTAATGAATATCTAAAAACTGTTATTGATAGTATTTATGATGGTGCATCACACTTGATTGTAATTCAATGGGCTACATAAAGAAACCCACCATTCATGTGCCTAGGAGGTGGGTAGTGCAAAACAAAACTAAAGGACATTGAGGGGGTAGTAAAAAGCTGGACAGTGAAAAAAAAAAAAAAGTCAAGTGAGTATTTATTGAAGGTTGCATCTGCATGATGAGTCTTTTGTTGCATAGTAGGATTTAGATTTTTTCCCTTTTACACATGGGCTTTTGTACCATTTTTGGCAGTATTTGGGTGCTTCAAATTCCCAAGTCTTTTTTTTTTTTTTTTTGCTGGTGTTCTGCTTCTGCATATTATCATTCCAGTAGAAAGATAATTGGTTGAGCTTAAGAGGAAAATGTAAGTCGACAACCCTACAGTAAACTGATTAGAAAAATGAAAAAGGAAAACCTTAGAGAATGAAACTGATGACTTAGATTCTAGCTTTAACGTGTTTGCTTTAAATCATGGGAAAATAATGCAATTTTGAACACTGCACTTTGCTTTAAATCATGGGAAAATCCATCTTGCGTCATTTATTTATAGATTTATATGCTATAAATATTGAATTTTGTTTCATCCAAGCTGCAGGAGGTGGCTTCTAAGCTGGTATCCTATCTCGGTATTGGAGGATCAGTTATCCTGATCATAGAGTTCATTGAATGCTGCTATCCTATCTCGGTATTGGAGGATCAGTTGACTTGCGCTTGGATCACAGTTTTCCCTCCAAGTGTTCGGCGGTGGTGGTATTGGGTAATCATTGCCTGACATGTGCAACTGCAAAAGTAATAACAGTTAAATACAACGAATTTAAGTAACACAATTAAATATAACTAATATAGATGAGACAGTTAAGTATAACGAATTTAAGTAATATTGTTAAATTTAACGAATTAAAGTATCATACCAATATAAAATGGTTTGTCACTTGTCCCAACACAACTGTGTTTATCGGTGGTCCTACTCCGGCTGGTACAGTCACTGGAAGGCATAAATTGCCACCGCTAGCCGAGTACGAAATGAACGCCACATTATACCTCGTGGCAATGATGTGTCCAAGATCTGGGAGGTCCATCCAATAAGTATTGTCCGGTGTCGGCCGGACATAAATAGCAATCCTACGTAAGAGTTCTTTTATATCTATCCAAGTCAGAACTCTTCGATAAAGGTCTTGGCGAGCATGCACCTCATTGTAACATTCTGTGCGCACTCGAGCCCACATCTCCTCATCTCCGTATATCTGTGATGCTACGACTCTATAGCCACAATGTCCATCAGATGCCACATCTGTGATGCCTCCAATAAATGGGATAATGAAAGGCGGAAAAGACGTCATATACGGAGTGATGTATATACAAGTGTGATTGGGCTGTCCATATCCCTCTCCACGACCCTGACCCTGATCCCGTCCTCGTCCTCGTCCTTGACCTTGCCCTCGACCCCGTCCTCTCCCACGACCGGAAGCAGCTAGTGGTGGATGAGACGTAGGAGTACAACGAGGGGTAGATGTTGTGGGTTCTGAAGATGATTTCCGTTTGTGCGTGGACTCCGAACTAGCTTGGGTTGATGCAATGAATGCAGATCTAGACCTGAAATATGGCAAAGAAAAGAGTGAGAAGCATTCATACTATCAACATAAAAATCAAATCTGTACTGGGTTATAAAGAGCAGACACATAACTTAAACCACATAATCAACAACAATATTAACAAACTCATATCAAGAACGTAATCAACAGTGTGAGCCACAAATGAATGAAGATATATACCCTTTCCTAGTCGAGGATGGTGTAGCGGGGACTCGAAAAAATTTGTTAGTATGCTCCCAATCTGACGGTTCTCTGGAACTTCCGGTCCGGGGTTTATTCGCCTTTGAAATATGATCTGGCTCGTAAGCATCTCTCGTATAGTGATTAAGCCCTTCTTCCATTGTTTTGAATAACTTTCTCCTTACCGGTTCAGGTGCTTGCTCAACTTTATTCAACATAGCTTGAAAATTGTCTTTATTTATTGAAGGCTGAGATGGAGGGTTGTCTACTTCAATGTCCAACTTCTTCCAAAAATCATGAATCGAGGACAACTCAATCCGTCCCCCACAGTCCTCTATCCGTGCAATCTCGTGACTACATGGAAGTTCATGTGTTCGCCTGTAGTAACACCCGCAGGCAGCCTCAGTGATGACATTACCCCCATTACGACCCCGCTGGTTTCTAATGATTTTCTGAATACGAGACCGCTCTTGTCTGATGTTGCGCAAGGCTACCATTGACACTTTAGTCAATATGTTTTGATACAGATTACCGGTCCTCAAATCAATTGGAGTTCTGGTCTTTGATCTATTCATACTCCGTTTGATATTTTTTAGTTGGATATCCAAGATCTTATGAGCCTTTTTGAAGATTGTGTCAAAAGTAGAAGAAGCACTCCCCAATGCCTTCTTCAACCTGTTATGCTCACCCTTAGTCCTGTTTGTGGTATGGGTCCCGAAGTGAGGTAACACATCCGTGTGCATAGACAGAATATTCTGAGAGTATGGGGTAATCCATGTATCGCGGAGGTAATCCAATAATAGAGGATAAGATCTGAAACGGTCACAAATCCCTTGACAACGTTCATCCCATTCGCCGGAGGTAGGGGCTGAGATTGCATAATTGAAACTCCTCATGAATGATTCTGCAAAATCCTCGCTACCTGTATGACTCAACCCATGCTTTCTAACATTGACTTCGATGTGCCTCCGACACAAGAAGTGTGCGGTGTCGGGAAAAACTGTACGGAGAGCGCTGATGAAACCCAATTCACGATCAGTGACAAAAACTGTTGGCAACCGGGGAGGTGTAAGCAGACTGTGCAAATGATCCAATGCCCATATGTAATCATCCGCACTCTGATGGGTGAGAGAAGAATATGTCGCTGATCATGCCACTCTCAGCGTCGTCCCTCGTGTAGTATATATATTCATGATCGTCGAGTAACTTAAGGAATTGTTGTAGCGGGGTCCTCCCTTTTCGTTCTTCTTCTCTATATTTTGTGATGGCATTGCGGACGTGCATCGGAGTGCTCACGTTCTTCTCATCGTACATCTTTAACATTGCTACTATGTCATTTGGACGCAATGAACATTCACTTGCGCTACACACAACGTCATTTTCTCCACGTGTCAATTTTCTGAGAGGAAAACCTTCTGGATACAAAGGAAAGCAATGATTATGTACACCGTTCCTTACAACATATCCCCATAACCCATCATCCCTCCTTTCTTTGGCATGTAGTTTAAAAGTGCACTCTTTCTTCTTGCTACTACTCTTCCTAATGTTCTTTGATCTTCCGGGTCTGTGATGTCCACCAAAATGACATATTATCATCGCATAAGCTAGTTTATTTCCACTTCTCCTCTTCGAGTAGTCTATAATAAGGTGTATATTTCGACGCCTCGCGATTTCTCGTACATGTGCAAGAAGTGCATCCCTATCTGGAAATAATTCTGATGTCATGAATTCATCACTGATATCCGGAAATGGACCCTGCAAATCACAGCACCATCAGTTTCAAACATCAAGTATATGTCGTGTATACCTACACGACATATATACACGACATTCATCTCGTGTGTGATTACACGAGATTAATGTCGTGTATACCTACACGACATTCATCTCGTGTGTTATTACACGAGATGTAAGTTACCATCAGTTCTAAATATCCAATTTTCTCATGTGTATTTGAAGATTGTATAACTAAACCTCATGTGTAGGTCAAGATTGGATTTTTAATTAAAGATTGGATTTTAGTTCAAGATGGGATTATTAATTCAAGATGGGATTTTAATTTTGATTTTTGATCACAATACAAAACAAAACAAACATTAAGAACTTACTTCATAGAAGCTTGGATCATTGAAACTTGGAGAATGTTGATGTGGAGGAGAATTTGGTGAGATTCCTTCTTCTTCATCATGCACAAATTCTATCATATCAAGGTCAATACGCTCATAAGAACTTGTTGAGGGATTTTGTGAGGAATTCATGCTATGATCATTGGAACTTGGAGAATGTTGGGAAGATATTTCTGAGGAATCCATGCTATGAACTTAGAGATTGATTTCTTGAATAATAATGGGGTTTTGTTCAGAATGGGTGTGTTTCAGTAGGGTTTTCACGTTAAATATAATGCAGGTCGTCGTTTGAAGGTTTTAAATGTAATTTAATCGTCTCGTATACTATAACACGAGATGTCTCGTTACATCTCGTGTGCTATTACACGAGATGTAACGAGACATCTCGTGTTATAGTACACGAGATGTCTAGACCCTAAACACTAATCCCTAAACCCTAAACCCTAAACCAGATGTTGTGAAAATGGTATACGGATACCTATTAAATTTTTTTTTTATTTTTTTCTACATTCTAAATGACATTTAAAGTGTTGTTCATTAGTATGACTTTCCTCAAAATCCAAATGGAAATTGAGTTAAAAATTTGTGCCATTTGTGCCATTTTTTAGGGTTTTAAGAAATATGACCCGATGTTGTGAAAATGGTATACGGATACCTATTTTTTTTTTTTTTTTTTTATTCTACATTCTAAATGACATTTAAAGTGTTGTTCATTAGTATGACTTCCTCAAAATCCAAATGGAAATTGAGTAAGAAATTTGTGCCATTTGTGCCATTTTTTAGGGTTTTAAGGAATATGACCCGATGTTGTGAAAATGGTATACGGATACCTATTTAATTTTTTTTTCTACATTATAAATGACATTTAAAGTGTTGTTCATTAGTATGACTTCACTCAAAATCCAAAAGAAATTGAATTAGAAATTTGTGCCATTTGTGTCATTTTTAGGGTTTTAAGGAATATGACCCGATGTTGTGAAAATGGTATACGGATACCTATTTAATTTTTTTTTCTACATTCTAAATGACATTTAAAGTGTTGTTCATTAGTATGACTTCACTCAAAATCCAAATGGAAATTGAGTTAGAAATTTTTAACATTTTTAGGGTTTTAAGGAATATAATCCAACTAATCAGTAATACATAATCCAAATAAATCCAAGTAATACAAAAATCCATAATAATCAGTAATACAAAACTCCATAATCAGTAACTCTCCTAAATAAAACCTCCTAAAATCTCGTGGCCCGTGTAAGACCAGCTTGACGTCCTCGGGGACCCTGGCATCCGTCAAATATGGAAATATGATAGCTCGTGCCTCTGGAACCCCAGGCTGCGGTGGATCATCAAGGGGGGCGGTGGGGGGTGGAATGTCAACGGGGGGATCGTGTATCGGATTAGATATCCGAACATGACTCCTAGCCAGAAACCACTCCATATAATCATCAGTCACGAGAGAAGATGTGGTCACTAGTGGCCCCCAGCGGCGAACGGGCCTGAACTCCTCCATGCCGTGCTCCACCCACGCGTCCCAAACATAATCGTGGTCACCGTAGTCCTTCTGGTACCCCTTCTGACCTTTACCAAAATGCATATCGTGGGAACCAGGCGGGGTTGTCCAGGGATCCTCTGCTGGTGCCCGAACCGCCTACTAACACGCTCAAGCATGTACGCCTCAGTGATGTCACAAAATCGTATAACCTCTGAGAAGTATGAAACCGGCAGAATCACGTCCGCTCCGGTACCATAAGGAGTCCAAAGAACCTGTGAGTAGACTTTGTTAGGTAAAGTGTACATAATAACGGAGGGAGTGTAACAATTTGAAACAGTTTTAATATGAATAACTCACCCTCTCAACATGCATCCTGTCAAGAGTGCGGCGATACTGCACTAGATGGTCTAATGCCCTCCCAGCTGTATCAGTACGAGACCATCTACGGGCTCTCGGCTGCCCTGCTGCCAGTGAGGGTCAGAAACTCGCTGGAAATCTGGAAAGTACTCGTATATCCAGCCCTGAGATGTATGTAAAAAAGTATTAAATATTAATCAAATGCAACATGTAATTACATGGGGGGGGGAGTCGACAAAGTAAATAGAAAGTGAATAGAGTAAGATGTACCTCTAGCAATGTCGCACAACCACCCATCTGCTTGCATCCGGATCTGGACGCCTTCCCCAACTCTCGGTATAAATATGCCAACGTAGCTGATCCCCAGGAGAGAGTGGGGAGTCTCGCAAGATCCATGCATAGGGGAAGGTATGCTGCGGGCACCTTATCCTGACTCTTGTCCACGAACATCGTGGAACCCAAGAGGTCCAGGATATATGCAGAAGCACGCTGCAAATCTGTCACGCCACCTATACGGGTAGAAAAGATACGCCGGACATCCTTTAATAAGTACCCAGTGCCACTCAAATGAAGGTGTCTACTGATGCCGGATACGTCAGGCACTGGGTCTGGATACCGAACATATGCACCTACACAGCTTATACCTGTAAATTGAAGATGAAATAACGCATTTTAGTACATGAGATGAATGCAGATAGTTCATATAGTCTTGAAATCTATATATAACAACATACCCAGTATATGAGAGACGTCATGTAACGTAATGGTCATCTCCCCCAAGGCATGTGGAACGAGTTAGTCTCAGGAGACCACCGTTCCAAAAATGCCGTCATCAACGCGAAGTTAGGCCTTTGAATGGTGGCATCGTGCAGCTGCTGGAGGCCCGATGCATCAACGTGGGTCAGCCAGGCTCTATCAGTATCATCTAGATCACCACGCTTGAACCTGTTTATTACAAACAAAAAATATAATCAATACTCGAGTTCGAGAAAAGCATGGGATGAATGGAATTTTTAGAGTGTGTGCAAAATAACTTCAATATTTTAATAGTTTCACATTAATGATTATCTTACTTGTGCAGATGCTGCAGTCTCGTATGGAAAGTCACCACTGACTCACTAGTGGCGTCCCTCCAGATCTCTCGGGCTCTGTGATCATCAAACCCGTATATAAGAGTAACAACCTCTGGGACGCCACCTGGGTCACTCTGAATCTGCCATGATGGTGGCTCCTCCTCACCCGCATCCTGCCTCCTCCTCGTCCTGCCCTCTAGCCACATTCGGACCCCCCCCCGCCTCCTCCCATGCCTCAAAGGTCTAACATCTATTTCCTCCTCCTCCTCCTCCTCCTCATCCTCATCCTCCACCTCATCCTCATCATGCCCCTCCCCCTCCCCCTCCTGCCCCTCCCCCTCCTGCTCGCCATCCTCACTATCCCCCTCCTCCTCCCCATCCCCATCCTCACTATCCCCCCCTCCTCCTCCCCATCATCACTATCCCCCTCATCCCCTCCCCATCCTCACTATCCCCTCATCCTCCTCCTCACTATCCCCTCCCTCCTCCTCCTCTCCTCCTCCTCCTCCTCAACATCATCAGATGCTACCGACTCTCCTGCCTTCTCTTGCTCCGCATTTCTTTTCTCTGCAGATACGTTGCAGCCTTCCTCTTTCTATTAGACGCGGTCATACGTTCACGTGGCTACAAAAAAAAAAAAAATAACAAACAATAATAAGCTTTTTACAACACTGAGACGTGTCTCGTGTTTTCCAACGAGACGTGTCTCGTGTTTTCCAACACGAGACGTGTCTCGTGTTGTCCAACACGAGACGTGTCTCGTTTGTCCACACGAGACGTGTCTCGTGTTGTCCCACACGAAACGTGTCTCGTTTTGAAGGTGTCTCGTGTTGAACAACACTGAGTTCGAAGCCATTAAACGCTCAGTCATACAAAAATGATTGAATCAATTTGATGTATCCAACAAAAATTATACATTGGAATTTGGTGAGTGTAAAATTAGGTTAAATAACATTTAATTTACATTACCTTTTTACAGGAACGGTGCTAGATGAAGCTCCGGCGGCGGCGATGGCGGTGGCGGTAGAGGCGGCGGCGCCGGCAGGAACCTTGG